>JADRCD010087872.1:0-16230 GCA_019843815.1 Montemys delectorum | reverse complement strand
AAGATTTATTTATTTATTATATGTAAGTATGCTGTAGCTGTCTTCAGACACTCCAGAAGAGGGCGTCAGATCTCATTATGGATGGTTGTGAGTCACCATGTGGTTGCTGGGATTTGAACTCAGGACCTAAGGAAGAGCAGCAGTCAGTACTCTTAACCACTTAGCCATTCTCCCCAGCCTGAGATCCACTTTTTTTTTTTTTTTTTTTTTTGAGCCAAGATTTCACTCAATAGCCCTGGCTTGTCTGAAATTCACTATGAATAACAGGCTAGTCTAAAATTTATGGCAATTGTTCTGCTTCTTCTTTCTGAGTAGTAGGATTACATATGTGCCCCCTTAAACATAGTTAAAATACGTATTTTAGACAAACACACAAGAGATTGAAAGTGAAAAAATGTATAGGTATTCCTGCAAATAGCAATAAAAACAGCATTATATTATTAGTATTATATTAATACAGCATTAGTATTATACTAATACTAGTTAAAACAGACTTAAAACTAAAGAAAAAAGTAAAGTTTAAAAAATAACAAATATAGGGCTAAAGAATTACTCAACAGTTAAGAGCACTGAATGCCCTTCAAAGAACCTGGGTTCAATTCCCAGTACTCACGTGGCAGCTCACAAGTGTCTGTAACTTCAAGATTTGACATCCTCACACAGATATACATGTAGGCAAAATGCCAATGCACATAAAAATACTTTTTAAGGTAATTAAAAATTTGTTAAATTTACAAATACACGGATATGAAATAACTCACTATTACAAAGCAAACATTTTAAAAGCAGCTCATGGGTCAAAGAATAAGCTACTAGAGAAATTCAGAAATATTTTGAGAATAATAAAAATGCAAAACAGTGTTTTAAATGTGTCAAATATAGTGACAACAGTACTCAGAGTGAAAATTCATATCTATAAATTACTTTATTACAAAATGGAGAAAGGGAGCCAGTACAGTGTCTCACATGTGTTTGCTCAGCTACTTGGGAGGGTCACAAACTGCAGAGTTGGACACCAGCTTGGGTAGCAGAATAAAGTCCTGTCAAAAAAAATGAAGAAATATCTCAAATCAACAACGGCCTAGCTTTACCCATTAAGGAACTTAAAGGAGACCGCAGCAAACATAAAACCAGTAGAGGAAAGGAAATACAGACCATGGCAGAGATAAATGAAATAGAGAAAAGAAGCTATTTGTAATCGAATTGTGAGTTGAACAGAGGGAATACATTTTTGAGACTTACTTTGTTACCAGAACTGTATACACAATAATTCCATTTATTGCTGAAAGCAACCTCATGAAATAAGTATGTCATCCCCATTTTACAAAGGAAGAAATCATGGCTCAAAAAGGTTTAAAAAATTGTCCAACATCACACAGTAAGTTGTCAAACCAAATTTAGGTCTAGGTATATCTGAATCAAAAGCTGCATTGTTGTTGTTGTTTTAAGGTTGGTGGCTCAGAGGATAGTAGATGTAAGTACCAAGAAAGAGAAGAAAGTCAGAGATCATTTGCCTCTAGAATTAGTAATGAAGATCATTATTACTATCACCATCATTGTCATTATTATTACTTTTATTGCTAAAAATAAACTCTAGGGTACTGTGCAAGTGCGCACTGTCACTGCACTCTATTTCTACACTTATCCTTAGATTTTTTAAGTGACTGAATAGACTGTAGTGTTTAATAATTAATATTGTGAAGTCAGAAACATCTGATTTAGAGAAGGAAAGTCATTTAATTGAACATATTTGGGGAGTGATGTGCCAGAAAAACATCCAAGGAGAGATAGCTGATACTTGAAAGTACATCTAATATTTTGAGACAGGGTCTCATAAAGTTTAGGGTGGCCTTGACTTTCTGATCCCACTACCTTCGCATCCAAAGGACTGGGATAGATCCCATCATGCCTGACTTCACCTAAAAGTTTTTGGTCACCACTTGCCAAATGATTTACAAATGTACCTTCTTTGAAGTAAGGTGAGAAATAAAGATTGAAGATTATTCATCAGTGCGGTGGTGACTGATGATATTGAGAATGTAAAGGAATACTATTAGATTTAGCTAAGGGCCTACCCTTGGACAAGTACTCTGGAGTCTCATGCTTAGATTCCTAGAACAACACAGTACTCACTCCGTCATTCAGGAAGCTGTCACAGGACAGTTGCAAGACAGCCTAGGTGACACAAAAAGACCCTGTTTCCAGAAACCATAGCAGACAAAAACACAAACAGTAGTAGTTCATATTTGTACTTGCCTTTACAGATTATGAAGGGTTTTCTTCAATTTATCAGGAACTGGCTTTGAGCAAAAGATAAATGAATCAGGTTTGGCACTTCATGAGTTTGAAGTGGCGTCAAAACGTCGCTGTGGAATTGTCCAAGGGGCAGCTGAGATACAGATTTGGAGCTACTGTGATAGGATAGGATTTCAGATATAGATTTGGGAGTCATCCACATAGATGTGATAGTTGAAGCTACAGCAGTGGGCAAGATCTTAAAGGAAGAGAATGTGAAGGGAGAATAACTCCCGGAATAACTCTTGGCTTCACTAGTGTTCCATGCCTTTTTGGTATGTCAACCAGAGGCATGTACTTCTTTCTCTTCTGGAATATTACTCCCTGGTAGTAATTCGTTATTTATGACACTGAAATTTATATACCAAGGCTTTCCTCCTTGAAAGACAAGCCTTTCTGAATTCTTCTTAGCAAGTTCAGAGGCTTTTTGCTTCATTGTAATTGGTTACCAATAGGACCAGGGATTTTTCTCTTCCATTTTTAGAAAAGAATGTCTATTTCTTCCTACCCAACATAGATTCATGAACGGAGAACCTGAATGTTTCTCTCATATTTTTCCTTTCCCAGGTGAAATACTGGACTTTTCCTCTACCCTGGTCCATGTGACTCAGAAACTTTTTGATACTACACATTTTTTCTTCTTCCCCAAATCATTAGGAAAGCCGTAATTGGACAAGGCAATTTCCATGTGACAGAAAAGTAAGAATTTGTCCCCAGCATTTTGCTCTTATTGCCCTCTCAGAAAATAGCCAAGGTCAAAGTATTACTTGGTATTAGACCCTTAATCTGATAGTGATGAAAGAAACTCTAAGCATCCACCTAACAAACTCTTTTTATAAATGAAGAAAATAAGATTCAATAAAATGCTATAAACCAACATCATTTTGTAGTGGTTAACTGTGACCTGTGGAGTCACACAGACTTGAATCTCTCCTGATAGCTTCTTGAACTTCAGTTCTCAACATTGAGCAATGTTTTGAACATCTTAAGATTTATTTTATGTATAGTGGGTGTTTTAGCTGCATATACACCTGTGAGCCAGAAGAGGGCACCAGATTCCACTACAGATGGTTGTGAGCCACCATGTGGTTGCTGGGAATTGAACTCAGGACCTCTGGAAGAGCAGTCAGTACTCTTAACCACTGAGCCATCTCTCCAATCCCTTTTCCCAACATCTTAAACTTTAAATCTATAATATGGTGATTATAATAGCTTTTTCTTTGTAATGATTTTATAAATATTGAGTAGGGCATACCACTTAAATTATTCCCTTTATCATATAGCAAATAAGTCTTTATACTAATAATTATTGTTCTTATGCTAAGGAAGACAAACCACTTATTCAAGACTATGAGAGAATAAAATGATATAGACATTAGAATTTATGCTAAATATCTGCTCTAGTGATAATTTTCTCTCTTTAAGAGAACTTCAAGTTTTCTTCAACATAAGCATAATGTTTAATTGATATGTAGTACAATGTAAGAATAGACATTACTTCATAAAATTGAAAAAAACTCTTAAAAATCACCAAATGTCCAAATTTCATAATTAGAATAAGGTAAAATAACTATAAAATTTGAAAAAATAATACACAGGTAGATGGGTACTTTTTCTCAACATTTAGAAGTTGTTCATTTCTCTTTATTTTTTCTTGTCAACTTAGTACCTGTGGGGTTTCAAATGAACGATGAGCCAAGGGTGCCCTGATATATCCAGGTTTAAAATAACTTTAGAGACAATGATTTTCAATAGTTCCATGATATTAACATATTCCCAAGATCCAAGAAATGAATAAGTAAAAATGGTTAGGGAGTTGGACAAAAACAGCCCAGTGGAGAACCTTCAGAATGGAAAAGACAGCAGGCTCAGAGAACTAAACAAGAAGACAGGAGAGAAATCCTAGGAGAAAGAAGCAAATGAACAACGATATAATTGAATCTATCATTTTTCTTTTTCTTTTTTTTTTTTTTTTTGGATGCCTTTTGTTCCTTTAGGTATATATTCAGAGGTTGGATAACAGGATCATATGGTAGTTTATTTCCAGTCTTTGAAGAGCCTTCATGTTGATTTTCATAGTAGTTAGACTACCTGCAACTTTAAACTATACAGGAAAGCATAGTAAAAATACTTCAAGATAGAGGCATAGGCAAAGGCTCTTTGAATAGTGATACAATAGCTCGAGAAATAAGAGAAAGAAATGACAAATGGAATTGTATAAAATTGAAAAACTTTTGCATAACAAAGGAAATGAATCTATCATTTTTCTCTTTGGCTCTCCAATAATGACCAAGTTCATTTACAGGATTCTTTTTTAAAATTCTATATTTACACTTATTTATTTATTTATTTATTTATTCTGTGTGTACAGGTCAGAGAACTACTTGTGGGTGCCAGGGATTGAAGTTTTGGTCATACAGCTTGATGGCAAGTTCTCTTACCCACTGAGACATCTCTTTGGCCCCTACTTAATGGTTTCTTAATTTCTTCTAGTTGTGATTCATGCCAGTACAACTACATCCTAGAAATGGATTAATATCAAATAGTTGCTATCCTCAGATTAACAATAATTCAGCTGGTTTATCTATGACATTTTTCCTAAATTTCAGACTTCTACTTCCTTGGGCCTTGCTTACTTCAAAAGCCAGTCTGTTATATTAATTTAGGACTATACATAAACCCTGCTGTCTTCTTTCCATGTGATATAGTAATGTATTAGGATACTATTGATTGAAATAGAACTTAAATTGAACAAAATAATAGAAATTACTTACAGTAGAAATTAGAATATCCATCTCATTCATTTACTCATTCAGTCATTCATTCAGTCTTTCATTCATTCATCATATTACTGGGAATTGCATTTGGGTCTTGCTCATGTTAGGAAAATATTGTATTACTGAGAACACAAGCCCTCCCTTTTATTCTTAGCTATCACTTATTTTAAAATACAAACTTTCGTTATTACATTAGCAAAGTGAAAGATGGGTTTCTTTCAGTTTCAGAATTTTTTATTTTTTCTACCTTCAATTGGTTGACTTCTCTTTCCCACTGCCTATGATTCTGCATGAGTCTTAAATAGCTTTATCCATTACACCTACGAAAATACTTGCAGAGAGCTGAATCCTTCAAACCATGGTAGGAGACAATAAAACTTCCAAAATGTAAAATTACTTCTTAAAGTAATTGATTTACTATATGAAGATTTCACTACTACTTTGTATCTTTTACCAGCTGTGATTAAGGGACTTGAAAAGTTTTGCCTGGGTATTTTAGTGTATAATTTATGATTCATTCAATTAGCAACAATTTACTGGGGGTTTACTATCTGCCATTTTCTGTGCTAAGTAGGCACCATGCCATCTTACAAGAAAACCTTTATGTGAATATTATTCTAAATGGAGACGCTTGAGAGCACATTTAGTTTTTTTTTTCCCTGTGATTTTCTACACAGTCTCAACATCTGCTCACCCTTTCACACCTTCAGCCCTTGGCATAATATTTACTACCACCTGGGCCCTATTATGTCAGTGCTATTCATCTGTTCCATTTTCATGGTGTATAGTGATGCCTCTAGTTATTTTTATGAATGAGCAGCATGCCTTAGATCACTGGTTCTCAACCTTCCTAATCCTGAGAGACTTTGATATAGCTCCTGGTGTTGTGCTGACTCCAACCATAAAATTATTTTTGTTGCTACTTCATAACTTTAATTTTGCTACTGTTATGAATCATAATGCAAATATCTGAGTTTTCTGATGGGCTTAGGGGAACCTTGTGAAACAATTGTTTGACTTGCCCCTCCCAGGGGTCTCGACCCAAAGGTTGAGAACCTCTGATTTAGCACCCATATGATTCCAAACATTGCTGGGGGGAATCAGTTTGGGTACTACATAAAAGCAAGATGCTAATGCTATTCTTCCATGAGTTCTATCTAACCTTGTGTTGCTATTTCTGTGTTGCAAAAACCAAAAGCAAAGTAGACTTCTTTTTTACATGCAAATCCAGGTCTTCAGGTACATTCGGTAACAAGCCTAAATTTTGGATGAATTTTAAAAGATGAAACAGTTGAAGAGAACATAAAATGAGAAAAGGAGACATTATTAGCCTACTAGTTCTATCAGTAGGACTGACAGTGAACTGAGACACTTCCATCATCGACTCAGGATTTAGTTAGGGTCGATGTTGTCCTCTGTATGTCCATACTACAACTTCAATTATGATGTCTTTTTATGTCCTTCTTTAATTTTGTGTTTTCATATCAGTCCAGGTGCTGAAAATTGTACTTTTAAGCCTAAGAATTTCAGACATGCAATGGCTTCTCTTCTGCTGGTACTTTGGTCATGTATTGCAAGGAGGATGCTGACAGCATCCTCCTCGGCTCAATTTGTGCCTTCAGTTTTGCTCATATGTTATCTTCAGAAATCCATTTTGGCCCATGCCAGTTAGGATGTCAAGTTACCAAGTGTTGCTTGCATGTTAGGACCCTGCTTTGGTATGTACTTTTGTGCCAAGCCTGGATCAGAAAGCATTAAGCCCACTGCCTATTTTAACTCTGTCTATTTCCTGTTCTCTCCATTTTTACAAGTGAACCAGTCTCTGACCTTAGCTTTACCCTTTATGTCTTGACCCTTTTATGCCACAGCAGTTGATTTCCTCTTCCTATTATCCACAAACTGCTTATGAGTAAGACTTGCTCACCAGAATATGCTTTCTGCCTCACTGGCACACCAAATTGTCTGGGAGAACTAAGGAAACCAGGTACAATTTCTCCACAGCAGGCAGAAGACCGCAGCTCCTTAATTTTGAGGCCAAGTCGGCCTCCCAGTTAGGAAGCTGACAACGCTGATATAATGTCTACACAGACAGGGTTAAATTAGACATGGCCAAAGACTAAGGAGTCCTCACTTGTGATTGGTGAGGACAGGGATTCCTGGAGTCCTGCCACTCCCAAAAGGGTATAAATGGGCTGCACTGAATTAGAATCTTCACAGGTGGTAGAGAGAAGGCAGTCAGAGTGGCCAGCACAAGCTTAGAAGCAGAAAGCAGCATTCAGGTAAGATTTCTGGTTGCTATAGTATGTGGACTGTAAAATCATTAAGGATTTGTATGTGTATACACATGTGGGAGCCTGTGTGTGTGCGCGTGCGCACACTCCCACATGTGTGTGTGTGTGTGTGTGTGTGTGTGTGTGTGTGTGTACAAGCATGCATTCTGGTTCTGAGCACTCAGAGCTCCTTGAGCAAGTCTTACTCAAATCGATTATTTCTTCCCCGAAGCCGAAGATTGCTCCAATTTTTTTTTTTATTCCCACTCTCACACCTATCACTGATAGGTTATTTCTGAAGAGTTGTTGGTATTTGTTAAAAGGTAGTTCCTTTTTCTGAGAAAAACTGGACCTCTCCAGGATAGCCTAGAGCTGATGAAGAATAACTATATTCAGCTGCATCCATTAAGGAGGAAGCTGGCAAGAGAAGGGAGGGTTAGGGCTCTTGCTCCCAAGCCAGATAGGGCTTGGAGGGAGCAACCAGGGAATTGAGAAATCTGTGCCAAAGCTGAGGAGGCCTTTAGGGTGATACCAGAAGGCTTGGCATGAAAGCTGTTTGGATAATCATCCCTCACACTTCTGCAGGGCTCTGTGCTTTGCAAAGTGCTTTCAGGTCTGTGATTAAATCCGATGTTAGAGGTAAAGGAACTTGCAAGGTCACAAAGCAAGTAGGTGGCAGAGGTGGAACTCCAAAACCAGGACTCCTGCTTCTTGGTCCTGTGCCCTCGAACTGCAGCAGGCTGGCAGCCTCTGGATGAATGTGAAGGGCCAGCCTCTCTGTGGTGAGTAGCTTTTCAAGTGTTCTCACAACAGGCATGGAAACCTCAGAGTAAAAAACTACCTTGTCACTGATTGTTCTTGGGAACTATGGCTAATGAGGCTCAGAATAACTGAACAACTTTTCGGCATTCAAATTTGTTTTCTTTAGTAGCCAGCCGCTTCTCCTTTTTATCATCACAGAATTAGTACGTTGTGTTTTTAATCAGTGCTGCGGATAAAACTCTGGGCCACTTCATGCCAGGCAACTGCTCTACCATTGAACTACCCTAGCCCAAACTGCAAAGCTTTGGCAATAAACAGTGAGTCTCATACCTAGTGAGGGTCACGAGGCTCACTTCTCTTTACAGCCAGCCATTGGTCCTCTGGTTACTGTTTCTAGACAGCATCAGGATTGGTATCCAAAGATTTGGTGTCTAAGATTAAGCAGATAACCTCTCTTCACGTCATTTTTCTTAAAGCTCTTATTCTGATTAAGGTGAGCTGGAAAATGGGCATTTTCTCTCCCCATGTCAACTAGCTAGTGTAAGACAAGTATGATTGATCTTTCTAGATCTGAAGTTTCAGGCACTTTGTTGGAGCATAGAGAGTGAGGAAAAAATTTCATCTACTAATTCTAAATAGTGGAGACATATATGTGCAGACACATGACATATCATTCTCTTTATGCATCACTCCTTACCTTCGCTTCAAAGCAAAGTAGCCAAGAACAATTTTGTTCTTCCTTTCTTTCATGAGTACACTGTCAGGATGACATACCTCTAAGTAATTACTTTCACTCCTAAATTTGCCTTGTTGTTGTCCAAACTCAAATTTTGAAATAATACAGACATGGAATGATTTTTCTTAATTCTTCAAACTGCTAAGAAAGATCTTGATATCTGGCAAGTTCCTGAACATAGGTGTCTGAGGGCAGATGCTACATAGTCATAATTCTCCTGCTTTATACATGTGAGGGAGGCCCTTAATTCATACACAAGTACAGTAGTAATGTTGCTTATTTGACATCAAATAAATTGTGACTTGCTTTTGAGGCAGGCATGATAACAATACTTGTAACATGAACACTCAAGAAGCCAAGGCAGAAAGATTGCCAGAAGTCCAATACCAAACTGTGCTGCATAGTGAGACCCAGAGTCAAAAGTAAAAGCAATTTGGAAGCTTCTCTAGCTTTAACTTGTTCTTGTTCCAGAGGTATGTTGTTATTATAGGAAATGAAACGAAAGCATAAGAGCAGAGTACCCAAAAGTGCCAAAAGTACATTATGTGCAATCAGTCAATAACATACATGTAGAAATTTCATTATATTTGCTTATTTAAGTCTCATTATTCAGTTATCAAAAACAGTAAATTCATTCATTAATAATTTAATTGTTGCTTCATTGAAACAAAAAATATAGTCAATATGTTGCAGACCTTAAAACCTTTGGAATCTCATACTTAAGAAGTAGATTTTTAAAACTTTGTTCTGTACGTAATATCATTTCCCTTCCTCTGGCCTTCAATCTCTTCCTCAAAGAAACTTTTATGCTTTCGTTTACTTACAAGTTTGCCAGTAGTTTGTGAGTGTGCCCAATGTCAAAGCCCTCATTCCATCTAGTACAGTACATATGGAAAAGTGTGTTACAGCTGGGTTTGGATGCTGTAATGTTTTGAATGAAATTAGCCTTGTTTTAAATTGACTTGACTTCTTGTTTTGCTTGATGGTTGTGATTTATTTATTTGTTTATTCTAGTCTTCCTTTCTTGAGGCACTATCTCAAATAGCTCTGGCTGGCTACAACATTGTTGTGTAGCCAGGCTGGCCTTGAACTCTTGATTCTCCTGTTTCCACTTCTCAAGTGCTGGGATTATAAGCAAGCAATACCATATCTGCTTTATGTAGTGCTGTGTATCAGAGATAAAGCTTTGTGTATTCCAGGTAAACAGCCAATCAACTGGCCAATGCCCCCAACATGCTGCTCTTATTTTTTGGTTTGGTTTTTCACTGTTCTCAGGCTATGCTCACGATCAGCAAGAATATTTTCAATGATGTCTTATAGATGTAGATTGTTATCAAGACAGCTCCCCTTGTATAGTTGTTTTTTTAACTAAATTAGCATATTTTGTCTTTGTTTATTGATCTTTTAAATATGGTTAGATTTGCCCTTCCTTTTAAACCAGTATCAAACCAGATTGCTTTCCTTTCCAGTTTTGTTCTCTGACAATTTTGAAAGGACTGCTTTTTCTGTTTTCAGTTGTAACATTGATCACAATGTGAATTTTTAAAAAAAGGAACTAATTTCCATCATTATTAACAATTAGGTGAGAATGGTTTGTCCTCTAACTATAAATCCTATTTCTTCAAGCCACATTTTGACTCTCTTAACAAAAGGGGCATTGTAATTTTGTTCAATTCTAGGTATAGGGCTTTAATATGATCTTCTAAAATTATTTATACTTCCAAAATGGAATTGGGATTGGTTTGGCCTGACTGGAGTTAGCAAAGTTAAATCATAAATCCCTAGCCCTCCAAGTACTTTTATTACCCTAACTATCCTGAAAGAGAATTCAAATTTGAATTGATGGAACTCCTGTTTCAGAATCAAACATTTTAAATAAAAAAAACTTACCTGCAAGTCAGCACAAACAGACAGAGTGTTGAGAGAACATAGTGCGGAGAGACAGTTGAGAGGAGAAGAAACAGTAGTCTCTTCCTTTCAAGAGTAATCTTCTTCCTTCCTGGGCATTTGTGTTAGACACCAGGTGAAAATTTAAAAACCACATATTGATAACATTGATTTGGCTTTGAAAAACAAAGGAAGCCAAGGACTTAAGTCAACTGTAGTGTAATAAAAATGAGAAGTTAATATCAAAATCTGAGTTTTAACACATAGTTGCCAATTTACATTGGACTAATCATTCCTTTTTTAGAAGACTAACAAGCTAAGTTTGTGTTTTCTAAACACAGACAGTATCTAGTGGATTAGTGTGTTGTAATGGTTAAAGGAAAGTCAAGATATAGCCTAAATTTCTGAATCCTTCTTACAAAAGGTCTAAAAATGAAACGAAATTGTTCAATGGGGATTTGCATCCTACTGTTCCTGATTTTTGAACTTTTTTCAGAGAAATCTTAGTTTTTTAACATTTCATAAATGAAAGGTGTGTATGTGGACCCAATCAAGTTGATCAGATTCTCATTACCTTTCAAAGTGATTATTTCAAGACATTATTAAACTAATATTGGACATTTTAATATAAATATGTACAAATATACATACATTTTTATCATATAGCAAAGCATTCTTGTTCCTGTGATATGAATTTCTTATTATTAATTTGGGTTAGGAAAAATCAATATTTCTTAAACATCAAATTCAAAAGAGTACAGTTATGTTGTCTCCTATACTACAGGGGTTATGCACAACAGTCTATTGAAGTATGGAAATGAAACTAGTATGGCACTTCTAACTCACTCTTTACATTTTTGGATATATAATTATATTGATACATTAATACAATCAGCATACCAATTTAAAGAACCCACAGCCAAAGTTTATAGCCAACATAAAATAATTAAAGACCACTGCTTTGAAGGAGTATATACATAGATATTTTTGGTACTTTGAATCATACTTTGAATCAAATTCCTCCATTCCTCTAATGAGTCCACCAATCCTTTTGAACTACTTATTTCTATCAATATCATTCCCCATGTTACCCAGACAGGAAACTTGGAAGACATCTTTAACTTTCTTTTCTTATCTATCATGTAAAATTAGTTGCCAGGTCTATTTCTGAAACAGCTTTCCTATTTGCTTATTCTTTTCTAATTCTATTGCTAGTCATGCTAGTTCATGTTTCAGTTAGATTTTTAAAAATAAAAGGGTTGCTGCAGTATTTTAATAGTCTCCTCTCTGTCTCCAGTGTCTTGCTCCATTGTTATTTGTGTGCCAGCCTATCTCAGCCCTACGATTAGAGTAAGGACTGCTTCAAACAGGAGGGCATGGCTGCCATCTTCAATATATTCATTATGGTGCCTTCCATGTGATAGACATTCAATTGTTTCTAAATAGATAAAATTGCACTGGGCTTTGAATTTCTGTTCAAAACTTAAAATTAGTGGGTTTTGGAACTTGTGATCTTCCAAGTTCATAGATCAAATAAGATTAAAGTGATACTGACCATCATCAACAAGCAATGTTTCTGTGTAAGTTCTTTTTCAGATAGCTACTTATTCTGATTAGACACAAGATAACATGATCTGAGAACAAAAGCTATGAAAAATATATGTGTATTTTTAATGGCATGTCATATATGCACATGAGTTGAATTCCAGGCTACCTTTTATTAGGTTCCTATGATTACCTGCATGGGTGGCATAAGCTTGCTATGTTTACAAAAATAATCAGTTTTTTTTCCTTCCAATATTTACAGCTTTCCTGTAGGCACATCATAGGAAGTGAAAAAATGTGATCGCAAATGTGACATGACTTAGGAGTCTCAGAAGAAAACCTCTGTAAATTCAGTGCAGTGATAGGAAGCTGTGCTTTGGGAAGAAAGTGGAAGGAAAGAAAGATCTAGCCAGTTCTTCCTCGTTTCTACAAAACCTTCACAAATAGTGGCTACCAAGTGATCTCAATATAGACAAGTTTCTGAATGGATAAATACTTCTATTTTCTTCACCATTTATTAATGTGTTACAAATACAGTGAGTGAATTTTGCCAAGGACTTGGGGTAAAAATAGTTTTCTCCTTCTTCCTTTCCATTCTTGTTGTTATTATTATACACAAGCCCCCCCCCCAAATACTAATTATTGAAATTTTCTTCCTTGCACGATATCTCTCTAGGACTCTACGATCAGCTCTGACATTTCCCTCTGAGGAACACATAACAATTCAAACTCACTTTTCTATGATATTTGAAAAACATAAACACAAGCCATACTCTTGCTGTAAATCTCTCCTGTTTTCAGCATATATACCTTATATTTTAGTTTTATTTTAAACCCCAAAGGTTTCTTTCCTTTGTTTATATGAGATTGTTTCAGCACCAGAGAAACTGAACATCCATTGCTAATCTTGGCAGCAGGGGCTGCTCCTTGTTCCAGACTGATTATAGCCAACTCCTTTAGGCCTGCATGACAAAGAGGCTGCTGACATCACCATTGATTGCTCTGTTTCTCCCATGCCAAAGCAATCTGTTAAATCAGTATAAAATTGATTTTTGCAACTTGAAGCTACAAGGATACAATTGGTTTTTAAGCTGCCACATCAATCAGATATTTTTAAAAAATCGTTAGTGAGCCTGTGTATAATGCATGGGTGTTCCTACCCACGTGATTAAATGATGTGCTCTCTCTTTGTATGCACATTTTCCTTGATAAATTGCAGGAAGTTATATTATATCGTATGGGCTTCTTCATATAAGTTACTTGATACGAGTCATGTCAGAACAGTTACTATAGCAAATTTCTAGGCAATACAGCACTACTGAAGAGGGTCCGCTCTCTTGTTTAACTTGAGAAGGTCCCAGAGGCATTTTCTTGACCGGCTTCTAATTTGTGGAAATGAAGTTTGGCGTTCGATCTGCTGCTTTTAGTAGTCCTACTGAGTAAGGTTTTATTCTCTAGAGGTGTTAAGGTCTCTGCAGTTGTCTCCATTCTGTATTTCTACTGAAGCTTATTATTATAAGAAGTTGTCTGAGCCTTAACTGTTAAATGAACTTTACCACAACATCAGAGTTGTATTTGCTTTATTTGTTTTACACAAAGACATCTGAACAAGTTTCTGCAACTATCTTATTTGTCACGCTATACATTAAGACTCAAAGAATATCAATAACTAAAGTTTTGAGGAGACAATTCTTGTTTCTTTTTGGTGCTGAGGATTTATGAAATTATTTTTCTTTTTAAAATAATTAGTATTATTATTTTATTTACAATCCAGCTATCCCCCCCCCCACAGTTCCTGATCCCATTTCTCCTTCCCCTGTTTCCAGAGAGGATGCCCCCCACACACACACCAGGCCTCTCCCCTCCCTGGAGCCTCAAGTCTCTCAAGGATTAAAAGGATTAGGCGCATCTCCCACTGAGACCAGATCAGGCAGTCCGGTTGAAAGGGGCGGGAGGGGGGAGCAGGGGGGGGTTGGCTTCAGACCTGGTTGGTGGCTCAGTGTCTGCAAACTTCCAGGGGTCTGGGTTAGGTGAGGCTGCTAGCCTTCCTATGGAGTCGCCCTCCTCCTTAGCTTCTTCCATCCTTCCTCTAATTCAACCACAGGAGTCACTGACTTCAGTCCAATGGTTGGGTGTAAGTATCTTCTGTCTCAGTCAGCTGCTGGTAGAGTCTCTTAGAGGACAGCCATGCCAGGCTCCTGTCTATAAGCACACCATAGCATCAGTAATAGTGTCAGGCCTTGGAGCCTCCCCTTGAGCTGGATTCCAATTTGGGCCTGTCATTGGACCTCATTTCCCTTAGTCTCTTCTCCATTTTTGTCCTTGCAGTTCTTTTAGACAGACAAGGACAATTCTGAGTCAGAGTTTTTGACTGTGGGATGGCACCCCCATCCCTCTACTTGATGTCCTGTCTATCTACTGAAGGTAGACTCTTCGAGTTCCTTCTCCTCACTGTTGGACATTTCATCTAAGGTCCCTCCCATTGAGTCCTAAGAATCTCTCACCTCCCAGGTCTCTGGTACATTCTAGAAGGTCCCTCCTCTCTGAGGCTGCATATTTCCATTCATTCTGCTGGCCCTCTGGGCTTCTCTCCTGTCCTCAACCCTATACCTGATCCTGTTCCCTCTTTCTCCTCCTCTCTTCTCTCCTGCCCAAGTCCCTCCCTCCCTCTGCCTCCCTTGATTATTTTCTTCCCCCTTCCAAGTGAGACTGAAGCATCCTCACTTGGGCTTTTCTGCTGGTTAAACTTCTAAAGTTCTGTAGGTTCTATCCTAGGTATTCTGTACTTTTTGAGAAATATTCACCTATTGGTGAGTACATACCATGCATGTCCTTTTGGGTCTGGGTTACCTCACTCATTTTCTACTTCCATACATTTGCCTGCAAAACTTATGATGTCCTCATTCTTCATATCTGAGTAGTACTCCATTGTATAAATGAACCACACTTTCTGTATCCATTCCTCTGTTGAGGGACATCTGGGTTGTTTCCAGTTTCTGGCTATTACAAATAAGGCCGCTGTGAACATTGTGGAGCATATGTTCCTATGACATGGTGGGGAATTTGGGTACTATGTTGTATATGTAACAATTTTTATTATCTACTCATCATCTATTACAAGACATTTAGATTGTTTACATTTCCTGGCTACTGTGAATAAGACAGCAATAACATTGCTGAGCAAGTATCTGAAGAATAGGATGCTGAGTCCTTTGGGATATCCTGAGGAGCTGGATCATATGTTATAGTTATATTAGGTTTTTGAGTGCTCTCCACACTGATTTTCAGAATAGCTGGACCATTCTGAATCATACCAACAGTTTTGCCCACATCTTCCCTAGCACTTGTTGTCAGTTGTTTTGTTGATCTTTGCCAAAATTTTGAATTCTCAAAACTGTTTTGATTTACATTTTCCTAACAGCTAGGGAATATGAATGCTTCTTGAGAAACTCAGCTTTAAAGATAGGCTCGACTTTTAAATGAAAGAAGGAAAAAAAAGTACTGCAAGCAAAAGGGATCAAGAAACAAGCAGAAATTGTCATGCAGATATCTGAAAAAATGATTTCCAAGTAAATTTAATCAGAGAGAAAGAGCATGTCACTATTAACAAGAAATCAATTAATCAGGAAAATACCACAATAACTAACATATTTGCATCAAACTATAGTGTACCCAACTTCATAAAAAACATAGTAATAAAGTTAAATTCATAAATTAACACAAGCTCAATAATATGCAGTGATTTCAATACTCCACTTTATCTAATAAATATGTCATCTGAAGAAAAATAGACAAATCTCATAATAATATTTTCTCTCAAATAAACCTAGCAGATGTGTATATACATATATACATAATACATACATAATACATACATACATACATGTAGTGGATGTATATATATATATATATGTGTGTGTGTGTGTGTTGGGTATATATACATGCATATATATGTGTG
>JADRCD010087830.1:0-24067 GCA_019843815.1 Montemys delectorum | reverse complement strand
AGCTGAATGATGAGCTCCTTGAGTGAAAGATATATTTTTTTCTTAACCTTGGTCTCTTCTTCAATTATGACCATCCATAGTGGATATCTAATAGGTTATTTAGAAGGAAAAGAAGGATAGGTAGGCAGAGAAAGGAAAAGAGGCAAGAGGAAAGGAAGGAAGGAAAAAGGAAGGAAGGAAGGAAGGAAGGAAAAAGGAAGGAAGGAAGGAAGGAAGGAAGGAAGGAAGGAAGGAAGAAAAGCCAGGGAAATGCTGGAGGTCACTGGAAAGAAGTCTGGAGAAATAATCTTAAGTGGCCAAACATCTGCAATGTGACTCTGGCTGTAGAAGGGCAAACAACAAGTTGAGTGAAGAGTACTGAAAGACAATGGAGATGGTCACAGGAAAGAGCTGAAAGTGATAGGAGAATGGAGGCCAGACAACAAAGCTCTGAGAGTTATCAGGGGATCCTGAAGAGGTTTGACATCTAAGACATCCCTTAGAAGGGTTTGTTCCAGAGTTTGGCTTAATCTGTCAGTACCAGGACTCTTAAGTGGGGATCTCAGAGAGTAAATATGTGCCTTTCAAGAGGAAGAGATTTAGAGGCAAACCAGCTATGCAAGTTAGTAACTGGATGAACCTGGTAAGTCTTTTACCTCTCTAAGGTTCAGTGTACCCTTCGGGAAAAATAAGACTAACCATGTATTTATTCGGCTTCCATAAATAGAGTGGTAGGGACGATGGGAGAGATATTGCTCATGTAGCACCTGGTTAAGAATCTGGGAAGCAATTTAATACTAATATTACTAACATTAGGTTATTTTGACTATAGATGTGATTAGTTATTATTATAAACAGATATTTGTCTTTAAACTTTTAGCTTTATTTTTTTTATCAGGACATAGAAATCAAATAAAATTATGGATATAATTACATCTTCCCAGATGTAACTTCCCATGTAAGTTTGATCATCTTCTTACCCCAGCTACTTTCTCCAGTTCCTCTTCCATCTTCCTCCCACCAGACCCTTTTCTCCTCCCTAACAGCTCCCTTCTACTCTCATGTCTTTTTAAGACTCCAGTTCTGCCTATGAAAGAAAGCTTGTGACATTTGTCTTTCTGAATATGGCTTATTTCATTCAATGTGGTAATTCTCACCTTTGTTTCCCTGAAAACAACATAATGCTATTGTTCTTTGTGGCTGAAGAAAATTCTATGCACTCCTCAGGTGATGGCAACCTGCGAGTCTGTAACCTGGCTGAAGTAAGACCGAACTCAACAGGGCTATACAGCTCTCTCTGTGCTGTGCTGCCTTGAGTTCTTTTAGTGTAGACACAGAAGTGTTACAACTGGATAATATAGTAGCTCTGTTGTTGTTGAGGATCCTCTATACCAATTTCCATTGTGGGTGCTCTACTTCACATGTCCACCAGCAGTGTGGGAAGCAGTTCCTTTTCCTCCATAACCTTGCTCAAATTTGTTGTTGGATTTCCTGATGATAGTCGCATACATATACATATATATATATGTACACACACATATAATATATATATATATATATATATATATATAAATATATATATATATATATATATATGGTGAAGCAGAAGCTCACCAGAATTCTGATGTGCATTTTCTGACGGTAAAAAACACTGAACATCTTTTTCATATACTTGTTGCCTAGTTGTAATTCTTCTGAGACCTGTCTGTACAAAACATCTATCTGTTTATTGGTTGGATTAACCCTGGATATTTTTTAAGTTCTTCATATATTCTGGGTATCAGTCCTCTGTGGGCTAAATGGCTGGACAATGTTTCTTTCCATTCTCTAGGCTGCATCTTTTTTCAGTTCGTTCTTTTCTGTGCTGTACAAAAGCTTTTAAATTTCATACAAGAGCAAGTTCATTTATCTGTTCTTGCTATTATTTCCTG
This sequence comes from Montemys delectorum, assembly GCA_019843815.1. Classification (NCBI taxonomy): domain Eukaryota; kingdom Metazoa; phylum Chordata; class Mammalia; order Rodentia; family Muridae; genus Montemys; species Montemys delectorum. Next base: position 22,157 of record JADRCD010087830.1, on the reverse strand, counting down.
GGCTACCTACATCCTTGTCAGAAAGGATGTGCCTCCTTGTGCCTTATCTTCAAGTATTTCCCTGAGTTTTCTAGCGTCTAATCTTAAGCAGGAAGTCTGTAAGCTGTAAATTTGACAAAGACAGCCAAAAAGCTATGTAAGAAAGAGCATCCTAGGATGTTAATAACACCACTGTTTTTATTTATCAAACAAGATTGTCTACTTTCTAATGATTGTGTGACGCTTAAGTAAACTACTTAGTGAAGGATTTAGTGAATATATTATGTAGATATTAGAGACTGGGATGGCCATTCATCATATCAACTTACCACGAAAGCATAGAAATCTCCAGAGAGGCACGAAGGACTAAAGAGAGATCCTAGTAAATGTGCTCAACTGACTCAAGGATAAAGTATGAAAACCATATGGTTAACTCACGTGAAGATGTTAAGTCAATTTCACAGGAACTATTGCCAAGACTGTTGATGGCAATACACTGGTAATAACCTTGTTCGAAATTTGTTAGATTTCCAATAACAAAAACTCCAGTGGCTGAGTCTGTCAAAACCAGGAAACAGATGTTTAAGATCTCTTGTCATCTCAGTTTACATTGCTTAATTCCAACCTACAGTTCTTACAGGGGCCTCTCCCAATGGATAGGATCCAACTAGGTCTCTTGAGATACGCTAAAAGTAGCCCTACAACACAGATCCTCTCCATTGACTACCTCAGATAAATTCTGCACTCTGGGAAATAGACATGCCACAATCATCATGTTGGGAGACAGGCATCATTTTAAGCACACCTCCTCCCCACATACACACACACACACACACACACACACACACACACACAAACACATACACGTAGTGACATCAAGGGAAGAAATGTTTGAGCACTTCAGATGAGAATTCGACAGCACATACTGTTAGGCAACCCAAACTCCAGGCCAATCCAGAAGTTCTGAAAGGTAATACTCACTGAAGCTTTCTTTTACTGGTACAATGCTGTTTCCCTCAATCTTATACCAGTAATACAAAGGAGATGGTGTTCCAAAGGCAGAAAGGCAAGACAAGGAAATAGGATGGCCTGCTTCTGGTCTTCCTTGGATGGTACAAAAGGGCTTGGAAGGTTTGACTGTAAGGCAATGGCAAAGATTAAGATTCCTGCAAGAAAATGGCAGTCTGCGACCACTGCAGTCACTTTCTCACTTTTATGTCACAAAGCAACAGAAGATACATGTATTTAGTCTATTTACTTTAGTATTTTAAAAGAGTTTTTTTTGAGGGAGACAGTTTTCTAATTGGACCACCAGATGGGAGTAGAGCACTTCAGCTGCAAGGGCCATGTAGCCAGGAGCCCATTAAGATTCAAATAGTGTCTCTTCTGTCTGCCTCTTCCCCGGATTTATAACCATCCATTTCCTCGTTGTATCTTAAAATATGCCTTTATTAAAACAGCCAAGTGTAAGCAAACTCTGAGTAGAAACATAGCTTATGTTTTAAAAGCAGTCTTAAATGAAAACAGAGCCCTTTTTAGAAAATAAATTTAAAAATATTCCATCAATATTTTATTCTCTATTCTTTTGTGAGGCAGTTTTCCATGTATTCATCTATAGGTGACCCAAGCTTGTTGGGAGGTTTTGAATTTGTCTGTTTCCCCTCAGCAGAAGCCCATTTTTCATCAGTGCTATATGATGCTGCAATCTTTCTTTTTCGTCCCTCAGCAAGCATTTAGCTATGTGCCTTCTCTCTGTCTAGAACTGGACTAGGCACTGCAGGTTCTAAAACAACTTGATCACAGTCCTGAAATGGGGTTGAGGATAATGAGAGATGAAGTTACAGAACGTTGGGGGCCTGCACCTACGAGGGCTCTGTATTATACGTGTTTTGTACTGGGGAAAGCAGACCATGGAAGGATATTTAAGAAAGGTAGGGATAATGATTTTTCTAACACTTCACATGGAGCTCTCAGATATTAAGGGTTCCTGAGTCACGTGAAAAGCCATTCAAGAGGTATTAAGAAAATGGCATCAACAGGAGCTAGTGGCCAGCTAGCTACAAAGGATGACGAAGAGGGGAAGAGCTGTGGTTAGTTCCAGGCTTCTGCTCCTGGGACCATGATTAGGGCTGCTGCCTGAGACAAAGAATTCAGGTGGAAGAACAAGTTTTAAAGGAAAGGAGGAGAAGGAGGAGTGGCACTAGGGGCAGTTTGCCACGTGCTGACTTTTCAGCTATTTAGGACAGCACTTGGATGGAGATGTTCTGTAGATAGCTGTGAGTCACAATCTTCCCGTCCTCCTTACCTTGTGTCACCCACTCTGTCCTAAATGACATACACAGATAATAATCATAAATTCTACACATTCCAATTAACATTCTTCCTTTTGCTTTATGTTTGGTTGGTTAGTTGGTTGGTTGGTTTGTGGGTCTTTTGAGGCAAGGTCTCATGTAGTCTAGGCTCACTTTAAACTTGCTATGTGGTTGAAGATAAACCTTCAATTTACGATCATCTGGCCTCTACCTTTCAAGTGCTAGAATTGCAGGTATATGCCACCATACCTAGCTCTTCTTCCTTATCTTAAATTGGATTATAAAAACTATCCCTCTAGCGGTTAACACTCTCAAACTTATGAAATTTACATTTTAAATGCTTCAGACTATTCATGTCTTTTGTTCTCGTTGGACACAGGATCACAGAGCTAGATCCAATACCCAAAGTTATTGTTCAAATTTCTCTGTTCTGATACAGGGGCTATAACAAATATTTGGACCATTTATTTAAAAAGATATTAAGCCTAGTCATAGTTAAATGATGTGGTTAAATGGCCCAGTTTAATGCAGGCAAATCAAGTTTTTCCCATCTCAGAAAGCCAACTCTGCAACTTTACATAATAGGTATTTGGGCAAGTTGCTTAATTGAAACTAAATCTCAATTTGGCTCATCTATAAAATATAAATAAGGGTCTAAGTTCTAGCTGGTCAAGTGAAATTACCATAAACAGGAACTTGTACATGGAATTGCTGATGCCTATGGATTAGACTAATTTTTGCTATTGAAATCAATCTTTTATAAGCTTCTGGTCTGGTAAGCTGTCTCTGACTCAAACTCTTGTTACACACAAAAAAGACAGATGTGTATAAGCACAATTCTTCACAATGTGTCACTAGTCTTTGAAAACTAATTCTTTTGTTTTAGAATATTTTCTATTTAGATTCCAATCCTCTCTTCTATATCAATGGTTTTCTGAGATAAGAAAAACTTTATTTACCTACCTTAAACTAGGCCATTTAACCATATCATTCAACTATGATGAGGCTTAGTGTCTTAAACAATAGCCCCTGTATTAGAACATAGCAATTTGAACAATAAAATGTGGGTATTTCAACATTAAACAGTCAGGCACTAGGACTAAATTATAGACAGCAACCTAGAATAAACTGGCACTTGTTCATTGATCCCAAATTCAAACCCAGTTTAGGCCTCATCTTCCTTTTCCTCTTCTATCTCTTTCTTTTTATTATTAACAAAACACTAGGTGACTCATTTTGAGACAAGTGGTAAACCTATATATCTTCTAAAACTACTGAATCAGAATTGAGCTGACATTTCATCCAGTTAAAGTCCCCAAAAGAGCTAGAATGTTTTATTGACAAAGCCATTGATCTACCCTTTGGCTTTATTGCTTTCATCAGAATCGGGATGGAAGGAAAAGGTTCATCTCAGAAGATAAATGAAAATGCTTCCAAGTGTTCACACAGCTCCTCTAAATTAATTATTTTTATGTGGCAAACTACAGAATGGAGATGATGTTTATTCCAAATGTACACATAATAATTATCCAGAGTCGATCTGAGAACTTTTCAGAGATTGATTTTCCAAACTTGGCATAACTAATAGAAATCTCTTTAATGAATGGCGTCCACCAAACCACCTGCTTCTTTCTTCACTGCTGCTTTCCTTCTATGAACCTGCCACTTCAGCCTGTGCTCTGCTGCACACACTCTTGGGCACCCTTCCCTGGCCAGCACTAAAGTCTCTTTCCCTGATAAGCCCTCTCTGGTTCCCCTTCTGTAGTTATGCCCCACCCCACCCCTGTGCCTTCCCAGCTCTCCCCTCCAAACACCCATTGAAAGCTGTTTTGCAATCTGTCTCTTTCACTAGATTGGATTTCTGGAGGGCTGAGACCCTATCTTTGACATCTTACTATTCCCATTGCTTAGAACAGTAACTGAAACATGTTCCCAGGCTTCAAGAAACTCATGAATGCAAAGTAAATACACAGAATTGATAGCCATGTTGGGCAATAAATGTCTCTCAAAGATGCATTGCTACACTATACCTACCATCACAACTGTTTACCTATAAACATATACACGTTATGGGTATAGTGTAACATTTTGTATAACGTACACATGGGTATAGTGTTTCATTTAGAAAGGAGCCCAAAAATGGCACTATTAGGTAAGAAGAAGGGATAGAATGTAGGCAAAAGGACATATATGAATCTCCAAGAAGAATATAAAGCTAATTGCTTTCCTAGGTTCAACTCTCTTAGATATTTTTCCTTTTTGTACTGAATTAAGTTCGTAATAATATAAATGACAGAGATAGGAGAAAGGCCTAAGCAAAGCCCCATGGGTCTAGCATGACCATTCTAACTTGATTTTTCATGGAGTTTGGGCCTGTGTAAGTATTTGTGTGAATGTTTACCAAAATCTAGCTATGTGGCACTTTTATTTGTGAGTTCATTATAATAAAGAGGTTTTTAAATATAGTGCTATGAAGAGCCATCTTCAATGGAGTATCAGTAATTCTCCTGCACAACTGGTCTCTCTGACTCACCCATCTCTACTTTCCCCAGGCCCAGTCAGGGTGTTCATACACAAGGGGATTTGAGAACTGAAAACTGACTTTGAAAATTTAGAGATAATTTACTATCACTACTTCTGGAAGATTGAAAATCATAGGATAATTTTTTATTAATAAAAATAGATTTTTTTCACTGTTTCTAGATAGGAAATCTTTAGATTTTTTTAGCATCTTCAGTTTATGGATTCGGGTTGCTTCAAGGAAATTATGACAAAGTCATAGCAATGACCCAAAGACTCATAGGGCAACAAACAAACCAAAAACTAGCTTAAGGTAGCTTTATCTTGTGGAAATTCACTGGGAATCCTCTGAACTTCAAATTTAAGAAAATTAACCTTCCTGTGTAGCTTAGCTCAAGGCTATTTCCAAGCCTTTTCTTGACAATTGCTTCTGCTCAGATCACCGCAGAGACATAGCAGCAACAGAAAATCATTAGAGGATTAATCCCTCAAATTACTTGAACATTAAAAGGCCCTTTAATCCCCGGCACCTAATTGAATTCTCATAATAAATCAGTAAAGGAGACAGACTTAAAACCTATCGTACAGTGGTCAGAGAGTGATGGACTACATTGCATGAGGTCACTGAAAACAGAGAAAGGCCTTCTAGAACCCAAGTTATCTGATTTCCAGTCTCATGTTTTCTGGCATTCTTGCCATACTATATTCTCCCATACCCGTGACTGATCTTTTGAACTGCAACATAAGCTGTTCTAGGAATGGGTTCATCTAGTCCTATACCCTAATGCCTAGCACAAGGCTCAGCATAATAAAACACAACTGACTGAAAAAACCACTCTTAAACATTACCTCCTGGGTAACATGCTCCCCTTTTCAGGACAGTAGATGCAATGACAGAGTTCACAATAAGCATCAATTGGTTTCTTTTAGTATCACATGGGTAGCAAGACAACCGTGGACAGTTCGTTTAGATGTGCACCTTGTTGCCATTTGCTGCTTCTTTAAGCCCCTCAACTACATAGTCAGTGATTTGGCTTAGGGTCTCCTTTCCTGTAATGCATATACTCAAACTCAAAACAGGAACGACGACTAGACCAGCTCCATTTGTAAGGAATTCAAGCCCTTCTTTCCCTCTCGCTAATATTTTCTTCTTTACAGTCTGCAACTAGGTCTCTAGTGTTCTCAAGAGTTGGAGTGATCCCTCAAAATCTATCTATCAAACAAACAAATAAATAACAACAACAACAACAACAAAACATTAGGTGATCCTCAAGGACAAAAGCCATTTCTCCATCACTTATTGCTCCATGTACAAAGTAGGGGCACCAAAAATCCTGAATAAGTGGACTTCTCCAAGTCTATTCTGAGAGCAGATATGATTTGTCCAATGTCATATAATAAATATGTGTTCATCATAACTTAACTCTTATAATGGCTTAACAAGTATAATTTTTCCAAAAAGCATGAGCATTTTGAAAAGGGGGCCCTGCCCCCTTAATCAAAATTCAAGATCATACTATGATCCATGAGACTCTGCTTTAAGACAAAATGAAACAAAATATAATAGAAAAATGAATGACTACATAGATAGATAGATAGATAGATAGATAGATAGATAGATAGATAGATAGATAGATAGATAGATAGTTTAAAAACATGGATTCTTCTGTCTTGTTTGAAAGAACAATTTCCTGGTGAGAAAGGGAATAAAGACGTAGAGAAGGGAATAAGTAGGTTGACAGCTGTTTCTTGTAGCTAAGTGTGGCTCTAAGTACAAGTTCCTCCTGAAGGCGTTACTGGCGATCATTTGCTGGCTCATTGTGCTCTTCTGAGCTATAGCTGCATAGAAGTTATGTTATTTACCCTGTCATTTTAGTGGCCCTTTTATCTGGTACATTTTATGGTAATTTTTAGGTATTACTATATGGATTGAGTTAGAATGCTGTCTCTATTAATAAAATAAAAGTTAAATTAATAAAGACTGTCTCTGGTAATAAATGGAGCAGGAAGGACAATTAGTCCCAGAGATATAATTGATATCGTGGCCCAGTGACTTGACTCACTCACTGTCCTAAGTTGCTTCAAGAAAAGAGAAGGCATGAAAATAATGTACATACCTAAGACAGTGACATCAAGAATGCCTTGGTTTTTGCCAACAAAATCTGGAGGATTGTTGACATCACAGATGTAAATTCCACTGTCTGCTGGTTGCATATGCAATATGGTGATAGATGCATTACCAGGCTTAGTAGCCCCAATTATTCGATCCTTGAATTGCCCAATAGCTGAAGCCTGTCCACCTTCAGAGTAGTAGATCTAAGATAGAAAAATAATTCAAATGAGAACCTGAGGGTATCCAGGATGAGAATAGGCTACCAGGAAGTTCCTTCTATATGTGTACCTAGGACCCTAGATTTCTCAGTTTAGTGAGGCATTTAACTTTCTGACTGTTGTTGATAGCCATTTCCTCATTTGCCTCCAAACAAGCTCTGTGATGTCACTAGGGCAGGAACTGCTAAGTCTATTTTACATAAGAGAGGATAATTGGAGATCAGAGGATTTAACTTCTAACCTTGGGCTTGAAGAACATGACACTCATCTGCTCAGTCTACCCAGTACAAAGAAGCTCTTCATGTAATGTCAGATATACATCTCAAGAGATATTTACCACTTTAGGAACTTCTGATTCACATTTGCCCAATGAGACCGCTTTCCTTAGACGTTTAAATGTTCGTGTCCCTTTCATGCACACACTTTTATATAAGCACACCTGGATTTTTTTCTGTTTATTAGAAATATAAAACTTCAAGGTAGAATATTCATTGAGAAATCATTTAGTCTCATTCTTTCCTAGTGGTAGGATAAATCCACATAAACTAGTAAAAGGCCAACAGTACACTTGGTCCGTGTTAGCTACTGTCTTTCTCTCCATGTCAAATAAGAGAATTAAGAACTTAAGATGACTCATCTGAGGGAGCAGGATTCATTTTGTTTGACATCATTACAATATACTGGACTTGAGCTAAGCAGTGGCATAAACCTAAAGTCTCATTCTCTTGGGAAGCTGAAGCAGGAACATGATGATTTTGAGAACCACCTAAGTTATATAACAAGATTGTCTTTTAAAACACTCTCTAGCATGCTCAAAAAAGACCAAATCCCAGCATGGAGAGAAAAGGTGGCATGAAGTCCACCCCTAGCCAAGAAGCAATTGGCAAGCTGCTGGCAGAGGGAGAGTCACTTTTAAGAATACTGTCTCTGGTAAGTCAGTCAGCCAGCCACACTCCAGTGGAAGGTCACCCATTCAAGTACATGTAGGCAGTACAAACTGGATTTGATGGGTAGAAAAAAAAGAGGACACAAAATGGAGTGGCTAGGGAAGGAGGTGGTGGATCTGGAAAAGTGGACAGGGGGTGAATATGGTCAAAACATACAAAGAGGAGCTTCAAGGACTTAGTGACTACTGAAAGAGGGAGAATTAGGACCCCCGCCCAAGATGAGACCTCTGATTGTTTTTTCAATACCAAGTGACCAGCTCTAAAACTATATAATATGGATAACACTACATGGACTCAGTGAGTGTATTTATATATTTATTCATACATAATAATTATGAGAGAAAAATCACCATGAATTTGAGAGGGACCAAGGGGTAAAGGGAAGATGTGGGAGAGGTTGGAGATAGGAGAGTAATGATGTGATACAGTAAACATATACCAAATTTAAAAATAACAATAGATACTACTGTATAGCAAAATTATTTAAAAATAAATTTTACAATAAAAAGCAATTAATTTGATTAATTTGAAAGACCTGAATTCTACTCCAATCTCCATTAAATAGCATGTATTTTAGGTATCAGCAGTAACCATGGGATAATAACCATGTGGTAGAGAAAAGTCTGGACTAGGTGTCATATAATCTAGGTTGGTCTACAGCTCTGCCTCTGACTGGGATGAGGTCACATGAGGTGTCCCCTAGCTATGCTTCCACAGCAACTTGCTGAGTGATAAGAAGCAAAGATAGCTAATCTGCCTAACCTTTTAGTTTCCACCTGTGAACAAGGAGCCAGAGCAATGTGTTCCAAAGTAGGACATTGACTTTCAGTGATGTCTAAATGAATGCCTACTAATTTTAATGTTGAAGATAAATACATCTAGCATACCAAATATGTAACTTTATGGATATTGTTGCTTAGGTGACATTAAGGTTTTAAGATTTTAAAAAATCCCAGTCAGTATAGAAACTATTAACAAAAAAAAAAAAAAGTTCTGGGAATACACAAATTTGAAAAAAATTATGAGGCTGGGACATCAGTGACTGCAACTTGGAAATCACTAGATTAGGTAATAAGACCTGAGTTCCCTTTCCCTTCCCAATATACACACTCTGTGTACACAGTTTGCTAACTTAATATAAATGTATGCCCTTCAGTGATTCCAATGTATGGCCCATGAATTAGGATTGCTTTAGTCTAATGAGACAAGTTATTTTCATAAAATCTTCTAGATGGTTCTTCTGGCTCATTTAATTCATTAGCTCCATTTTATAGAGGAAACTGAAGCCGGGGAGTTTTTAAAAATGGCACAATATCAACAGTTGAGGAGCTTGGTGGGCTTTCAGTGGTAGAGCACTTGCCTAGCATGGATGATCTCCTATGCTCCCCCTCAGCTAAATAAAAATGACGACACACAGCAAAACCAATTAAACAGAAGGAGAAGCAGTTCTCCTAATTCCTTGCCCAGGGATCTTCACCAAATCAATCTCTTAAAAAGAGAAGAGACAGAAAAAAGAAGATCGTGATAGTGTCTAGTAGAACTCGAATGTGTCTTTCCGCCTCTGTGCAGAAAGGCAATATATTTTAAAGCAAGACTGATAAGGAAATTTGCAAAAAAAAAAAAAATGAGGACAATTAAAATAAAAACAACTTCTCTCCATCGTTTTCTCTAACATTCTTCTATGCCCTAAACATGCTGCCTTATAGTTCATTCATTTATGTCGCACCCTGCCCAAACTTAACCAGGAGCCGTGTTTGACCAACCAGGAAGCTACCAGAATAACTCAAGGTATTCAAATGAGGTAGGTATACATTTAACTTACCAAAAGACTTTACTACACTGACAGGCAACACTATATCTATTTACTTATTAGGGTAGCATGAGATCCTGTTGCATCTTACCTGGAACTCAGCCCACTGCCATCCAGACAGCCCTTTACAACCTATACCTCTGGTCAGTTCCTCTATTCTCAAGAAGAAACAGTTCAGCCCTGCTTTATGATGTTTGATGATATCACAATGAGATGCAACATCAATCCTGCCACAGAAAGTTCTAGAGGGGCTAGGTGAAAGGACCTTGATTATGCAGAGATGAGGCTTCAAGAGGACCTTTTAGGCAAGGACTAGATCATAAAAGGGTGCAACTGAGACCAGGTATGGTGGCACATGCTTGGAATCAAAACAATCAAAAGTACACAGCCCAGCTGACTTACAGGGGAGACTTTGTCTTAATAAACAACAAATAAATAAAATTTGGAAAAAAAAATTAAATGGAAAGAAGCAACGTTAAAAGTCTCCTAGTGGGACCTGAATCAAGGGGGAAGTGTCAGGTAAGTAAACAATGAGGTTTCAGGCATGTAACAGATCCATCATCCCTTCCATCCAGCTCCGTCCACTGCAGTCTAATCAATTATCTCACTCACAGACAATGGATGCTAAAGGAATGAGACAGGAGACCTGGAGTTTCAGGCTGTTGTCTGAGGAGGACAGTCTCAAGTGTTAGATAGCCAGACACATAGATGAAGGGGCTTTCTGCTTGGGTAAGCCCACTGTGTTACCCTTATCCTTGGGAAGAAAACATGAAAAGAATTTTTTCTCCAGACTGTTTATCTAATAATCACTCTGGAAGGACTGCAAGTTGGTTTCACTTTCCACAAAAGAGTAATACTTGAAAATCAAAGCTAAGTTAAAAAAAATAAAGCTGAATTATATATATATTCAATTTGGAGATCAGAGCAACTGAGGCCAAGGAAAAGCCTTCTGTATTCATTCAACAGGCCACATCCTTGGCAGGGAGAGGACTCTTGCTTTAAGAAATTCCATGCCAATGTTTCCTAAAGTAAAATTATACCCATTGCTGCCTGTGCCCATGTTCATGACCAAAAAGACCTGCTTTCTCTCAATATCTCCTCTTCCTGCCCTCTTTGTTGGTGGCTGGTGGGTAGAATCACAAGAGCCTATCAGTGATTGCATCCTCTTTGAGATCACTTAGTTCATGTCAAAGAGGTTCAGGAGCTGTCAGGGGCTGACTGGACACTGGAAATATGAGAATAAGCTGGAGTGGGGTCTATAAGTATGGGTAGGTTTAAGAAGGCCAGAGGGGGCTGGCGAGATGGCTGAACGGGTAAGAGCACTGACTGCTCTTCCAAAGGTCCTGAGTTCAAATCCCAGCAACTACATGGTGGCTCACAACCACCCATAATGAAAGCTAACTCCCTCTTCTGGTGCATCTGAAGACAGCTACAGTATACTTATGTATAATAATAAATAAATCTTTAAAAAAAAGGCCAGAGGGAACCATGGTATTTATTACTGAGGAGCTGGCATAGCCTGTGGAAACAAAATGCTGGCCTAGCCAACCCAAATATATCTGTTGGCCAAACCAGGCCCCAAAGCCTCCAGTTTGCAAACTTTGATTCATTCTCGTCTGTTACAGACGACACTGAGGCCCTAAGAGAGGAAGTGATTTTTCCCAAGTTCACAGAGTCAATTTACAGTCAGACCTGGAATCCAAGCCTCAGGACTGCCAACGGTATGCATTAAGAGAGCACTCTCAGTCCTGCCCAAGACAAGGGGGATGATTTACCTTCCCCTTTGAGACCACCCCATTGCATATGCCAGTCTCCCTTTCTACCTTGTGCCAGTTGCTGCCTGAAGTTCCCTGGTCTGGTGCTTCCTATGCCGAACAGTTGTGCCACATGATGCACCCTGCGTTCTCCAGCTGCATTGTGGCCTCCTAGGATCTCTGCATAGCAGCCTTCCTCTGCCTCTGATGCCAAGTTTCTAGTCACACGAGGCTGTGCAGCTGGTAGCCAGTTGTTGCCTCAATTTTGCACCACTGCTCTCAAACTAAAGGCTTGATGTATAAGCAAGAAGGCATGAAAGGATCCCATCTGCTTTCTATTTAAGTCCGGAGTTGGATTTACTAAATGCTTTTAGCTTCCAGAACTGCTTTCCAGGTTCCTTTGGGAGATATGGAAGCCTGGGAGTCCACAGCTAAACCACACATTCTTTCCTTTTCCTCTCTTCCAGCTCCTTGCTTTTGCTCCTTAAGCAGCTAGACATGGGATGGAAAGTGGCAAAGGGCTTCGGGCCCAGAAATTTCTCAGGTCTGTGCTGTGGAGGCTATGGATATACACAATAGAAATAGAATACCATTTTAAAAAAAAAAAGGCTCTCTGCTATCTGCTTGAGATGTCCACCATTTGAGTGACTATTTTGGATAAAGTCATGGAAGATTCCCTGCTTGGGTATACTTCTTCAACAGAAATGAAATGAATCCCAGAATAGATCAGCATTAGTCCAAAGAGATGGGTGATTTGTAAGGTTCTTCTCTGCTAGCCACAGTAGCACTTTGGTCAATTTGTTGGATGGCTCTGTTGCTTGTATTGCAGAGCATTTACCATCTCTCTAGCCAGCACCCGCCAAATGTCACTAAGGACTCCCAAGTCCAGAAAAATCAAATGAATACCCTCTCCATTATTAAATTCCCCTGAAATGATGAAGCACCTCCCCTCGAGGTTATAGAAACATTCAGAATAATGTTACTTACAGAAGGCAGAACAGGTTTAGAAATGGAAGAAGCCAAAAACTATGAAGACACTCAATTCTGGGGAAGGAGTTGTCCAAATTGGAGCCATGTTGTGGATATGAGGGTGGTGAAGGATTTCTTCTATTGTATGTGTTGTAGAAAATAGTTGTCTAACAAAGCCATGCTAAGCAGTGTCAGTGTGCATTTTGTTCATGAGTAAATGCTGTCTCTAGTTTTAGCAGACAGAAAATGGCAGTGTCTATGGACAGAGGGGTACCAGACTTCCTAAAACTTCCTTGTTAGTCTGCTTGGAGCAGGCGTGTTTTCAGGGATTAACCCCTGATAGATGGAGTGAAGCTGTCCACTCAGACACGGCATTTCTGAAAAGAAAACCAAGTGGACACTATGTCCTCAGGATCAGAGGTTTCCATGCACTAAAGGGACTTCCCTAGAGACGACATTGAGACACAGTATCTGGCCCTGGGTCCTGGGAAACACTGGGACTCAGACTCAATTGCTTTTTAATGCAATGATTTTGAAGAGGAAGATAGACAATGGGGTGAAAGCTGGCCACTGGCCTGCTCAGAGCAGCTATAGGCCTCTAAGTCTTTTGGAGAAGGATTAAGAATTGTAGGCATGGAAACGAGAAGGGAAAATTAAAAAATTCTCTAGGTTTTATTTTATCTTTACAAATGTATTTATGTGTGTGCATGTATATCTGTGTGTGGTCGTTCGTGTGCAAGTGCAGGTGCCCAAGGAGGCCAGAAAGGGGTGTTGGATGCCCCGGACTTTGAGTTACAGGCAATTGTGGGCCATCTCACATGGTTGCTGGGAATCAAACTCAAGTCTTCTGCAATCATAGCAAGCTTTCTTAACTGTTGAGCCATCTCTCAAGCCCGTACTTCTCTTGTTTATATTAACACAAACAAGACACATCCCAATACTTGTAGGCTGAGGCAGGAGCATGTTAAGTTCAAGGCCAGCTTGCATTCTATAGCAAGACCTTTGTCTCAAAAATCAAACCACAATAAAACAACCTTCCCCAGAGTTATATAGAGCTTACACTAATCTCTGTTGCTATCATACAGAAACCCTTCCATCCCACTCCTAAGGCAAGTCTAGTGTCTTAGACTGCAATTAGTGCAGGGGTCTAGTAGTACACCAATGGGTTTTCTTACCTGAGAAGTCCAGCTACATCTTCCCCGAGCGTCTCTTGCATGCATCATTTTTAGACACTGACTGACTGCCTTTTCCTCCATACCCTCAGTTTTGGGGTGCGAGCCATGCTGTGTTTGAGCAGAAATGAGTGGATCTGAGAGCTGAATGCTACATGCTATATTGCCACATCAACCTATGAGTTGAATTAAACCACTCAGTGGTCAGACTAGCAACACTTTACTCCCATATACCACACAAATGTCCTAGAAACAGTAGTCTCTATTATGTATACATGAGTGGGGGTGGGAGGCTTGAGAGGGCATTTCCTGTATCATAGGCTGGCCTTGAACTTGTTAGAAACCCATGAATGATCTTGATTTTCTGATCTTCCTTCTTCCACCTCCTGAATTTTAGTAGTAAAGGCATTCACTACCATGCCCAGTTTATGTGGTGCTAGGGACTGAACCCAGGGCTTCATGCAAGCATTATACCAACTGAGCTATATCTCCAGCCTAGCTGTCTCAACATTCCCAAAATATGCCAGCCTCCCCAAGCATTGACTAGATGAATCTACAGTGTGTTCGACAGAAGAATTCATGGAAATGCTCAAAGAAGATGCAGGAATGAAAGCTAAATTCTATTTTGAAAACTATTATCTTAACCCAGGATGTCTGCAAACTCTTAGCTGACCAAGTTCTTCATGGGAATGAGAAGTATCAGAGAAAAGGGTCTGGATTCCCCCTCCAGTCATTAGGGATCTGGTAGGGAGAGCAATTGGGGACCCAAGACCAAGAAATTCCTAGAATGTCTCGGCTGAGTTATACAGTTATATGAAGTGTGTCTTGTTGGGCTCTTTTCTTTAGTCCCTCCAATATAGCTGGGGCATGAGTGAGATAATTTTGAAAAATAAATCTTATGAATGGTAATGTTAATTATAATGGCTCATATTCGCTGAAAGTTTGCGCTAGAAGGCTTCCTTGTGTTCCAAAACAAAAACAAAAAAAAACAAACAAACAAACAAAAAAAAACAAAAAAACATCTCATTCAATCTTTTCATTAAAGCAGTCAGAGAGATGAGTAGCCCCATTTTACAGGAGGGAAAATTTGATTTCTAAAAAGTCAAGTGACTTGTCTAGGGTAATGAAGCCAGCAACTAGGAAGGCAGAATTGACATCGGTACTGGCTGGTTTTTGTGTCAACTTGACACATATTGGAGTTATCACAGAGAAAAGAGCTTCAGTTGGGGAAGTGCCTCCATGAGATCCAGCTGTGGGGGCATTTTCTCAATTAGTGATCAAAGTGGGAGGGCCCCTTGTGAGTGGTGCCATCCCTGGGCTGGAAGTCTTGGGTTCTATAAGAGAGCAGGTTGAGCAAGCCAGGGAAAGCAAGCCAGTAAGGAACATCTCTCCATGGCCTCTGCATCAGCTCCTGCTTCCTGACCTGCTTGAGTTCCAGTCCTGACTTCCTCTGGTGATCAACAGCCATGTGGAAGTAAGCTGAATAAACCCTTTCCTCCCCAACTTGCTTCATGGTCATGATGTTTGGACAGGGATAGAAACCCTGACCAAGACAACATCTATCCAGAGGTTTCTACTAGGACTGATCCCAAAGAAAAGCCCCATGCATGCATGATATGAGAGAAGAGAACAGGGAAGGAAGAGGAGGAGAGGAAATCCAGTTATCTAGAGGTAGAAGCTAAAAGAGGGTTCTGATGGGGATCTGGCAAGCGTAGGTAAGCTAAAACAGGAAGGGAAAACAAGGCAAGGAATTGTGTTTTGGCAAGTGTTTTTCACACCATCCTTCTCCTCCAGGATCCCAGCTCTTCCTCAGCATGGACATTGCACAGGTTTCAAGCATTTTTCATCTGATCTAGCAGCTCAGGAGAAAGGACCTCATTTGATTTGGCAAGGAAAGAAGCAATTCATCAGACATTTGTCTACATTCAGTATAATTGCCTAAAGCAGAGACTGTCCCTTGCAGTGTCTTCCTGAGAAAAGTTCACTGCTAGTCATAATTCCGCCCCCAGCTTTTAAGTGGCTAGAGTTCAATCAAGAGATGGCTCTGTATATGCCAGAATCAGAGGATGCAAAGTGGGGAATTTGCATTCTTGAGCTCAGATTCGCTTGGCCTGGTCTCCAGGAAGTGGAGGACATCTTGAATTGAGTACTGAGCATAAGACATCTCAAAAGATGCTGAAGCCTCTCTCAAATCAGCCACCACTTGAAAAAATGAGCAGGACTTCAAGTGTATGAACAACATGTTGAAAAGACTCCTAAGAAATAAATCTTTTAAAAGAGATCATGTGATTATCTTAGTGAAACAACCTGTGAGGAAAAGCAATTATTTCTTAGTTGACATAAACATGTCCAGATATTTTGGATGATAGAAATTGGTTGTTATTTTCTTCTGATAGTCCTCCTGCTGCTGCTGTTTGCAAGGGATAAAAATGGGAGCCCTTTGTGTTTTTTCAAGTGTTTTCATATGGCTTATGTCAGATCGTTTCCCATGGATACTTTCATCCTACTATATTTCAAAGAGAGGCATGGAGTGATACTCATATTGTCTACCATAACCAATATTAAACAAAACTGTTTAACTCTGAATACAGGGTAGCTCTGACAGAGTCTCCCTGTGGGTGATATTTTCTGATAAGGAAGTGTTCACAATCTCATGTAGAGAAATTCAGTATCTACAAAGAGTCAGTGGGAGCTGAAGCGTAGCTGGCCAAGAAGTGGCTCCTTTGAGCTCATGGCTTCCTTCTCCTCCACTTCTGCTTCTAGGGTCCATTCCCTTACCTTTCTACTACTACACAAACCTCCCCTTTTTGGCAAGGCCCAACTCAGGTGCAGCTGGCTATTCCAAACCACCAGTGTTGGTCTCTTCATTATTTTGGGCCATGAGTCATTTTGAGAACTTAGTAACTGTGTTAATTTTTCTTCAAGGAATATATGGAGGCATGAATGGCCTATTTGTTTGCATACACGTCTGCACAGATGTACATACAACTTTATGTAATACAATTTTAGCCTTGGGATAATTTTCAAAAGGAATCACTCTCAAGACCAAATGAAGAAAAATCTGGTGCTATGCAGTTTGCCTGTGGAATCATCCTTTCACATAGATGCTCACCTACCCTATGCTGGCAACTTCTCCCAATCCTTTTGTCCATCCCTTCCATCCTTTATTCAGACTTCATGCTGCCCTCAATTACATGGATTTCATTACTACCATGGTCCTTCTCCGTCAGTCTGGGAGAACTCAAACTGTTAGACTCAATCAGGAACAAGGTGCCAACTCCCTTACCGGGCAGATCCCAGATATTAAATTTGACAGAGCTCTTCAGAACCATGATTTACATGTGAACTGGGATCTTCTGAAAATAATGAGATATTTGTAGAATGTCTTTTAAGAGCTCCTGCTTATTTCATCTATGAGAAGGTTATTCTGGAATACCTGACACACATGATGCTGACTATACAAAATTGAGATAACCAATACACATAATCATGTGACTGTCTTCACTAAACAGCTACCTAAAAACTCTGTGTCTCAAATTTTGTCATTGTTCTCAGTAGTTCCTTCATACTTCACTGTTCCTTCATATTCTCGTGCCAACAGTTAGTTTCCAGTGAGAACTACTAAGGGTGAATAATTTAATTAGAGAATCCTTACAGATATGGGCTCCATTTCCTTATTGTGGAAGAAAGACCATTGAATTGAAAGCTTGTCCAGGGACGTCGCGGTGGTAGTATAGAGGCAGAGGAGAGTAATATTAGATCCAACAGTCACATTCACGAAACTGTCTGGGATGGTCACTTGCACCATACTGACCTGACCTGAAATTATAATCATCAGATAATTAGTAGTATATACTCACATTCTGATGACATTTTCATCACAAATACAACACATCTTGTTTAGAGACTCTGTGATGGGTAAAGAGTAGAATGAAACACACCAGAGACCTGAGCAGACAACAGACATGGGAAAGAGGGTTTCTACCAACAAGTTATTGGCATGAAGATGATCAAACCATAGGTGATGGTGAGGTAATAGCACTGGACTGGTAATTCCTATAAAAGTCATGTTATGCACAGTTTCTTACAGTCTTACCCACGGACACTAAAAGGCCTGGATATGGAGAACAACCGACCTTTCCCATGATCAAGAGTGTTCCTGGAATATAGAACATTTATTTAAAGAACTGGAGAAGTCAGAGCCAAGGCCAAAACTAGGAAAATTCTAGGCAAACCTGGACAAGCTGGTTGTTCTATCTCTAGACCACTGTGTGTGTGTGGGGGGCAGAGTAGTGGTGGACTTACTGAATGATCTAAATTATATCCACAGTATTGCAAAGATGTCAAGGTTCTTATAAACTTTCATCCTTTTATGAATATGTAGTGGAGTGAACCAAAATCTACATAATAGGTAATAATGCCATTGATCTAGTGACCAGAGGAATATGTGTTGTATATTTTTTCTATTTCTTTTTTCAGTTTTAACTTTTAACACAGTAAATGTTGGTAGAGGTATCTCACATGGAGAAAACATTTTTTGAGGGACCTCAATATCTGTTTGTGGTGTTGAAGATGGAAAACAGCTTGTGCATGCTGAGTAGGCACTGTACCTCTGAACTACAAGCTCCAAACCCCTCCCCTCATTACTAGTGCACAATTTGGTTGTTTTGCATTGTTTCACTTATTTTACATTTAGGTTTTATGGCTGAATACTTGGTCTCTTTTAGTCAGGTGCTTGGGAAAGAGATGGGCACTATGCTGTTATTCAGTTGTGTACTCTACGCAAGAAGATATGATTTAAAGCACCATGATACATCTAACATACACAAGACTCTGGGCTCAATAACCAGCACTGGCAAATAAAAGATAAATCAAACTACTGTCAATACTGGTGTCAATATTTTACTAGGTACAATGGTTTGTGTAAATTTCACTTCTATTAGGGTCCACTTGCCTTCTCCAACACTTAAACGTCACTGTCTGGAGTACAAGATAATGGTATAATGTCATTTTGTTCAATCATCACATATGATGCACAGAACTCAGGAGCAGTCACCTGTATGTACTCGTATTTCTGCCTTTCCTTATATGTCCCTTCATTTTCCTAATTCTTCATCATCCTTCCTTTCATCATCTTTTGTATTTCGGAAGTAATTCCTTTAGCTGTTTTTCAAGCGTATGACTGCTAAGTAAAGATATTCCACCCCGTTTGACTGAGAATCTCATTATTTTCCTTTAATTCTTGAGAGATAGCTTCACTAGATACAGGTTCTATTTTCTGCATCTCTGTTATACTACTGAGTGTATCAGCATGTTTCTTCTTTTTATTATTGTATTTTGTTAGTTCTATAATTTCCATTTGGGTTTCTTGGGAAGACAAATAATCTAATTTTACTTGAAAATAATTCAAAGTAGAGGAAAGGAAATTAAGGGTGAAGTTATGCATTCAAACAGTCTTCAGGACTGGAAATATGGCTTGAGGGTAGAGTACTTGCCTTGCATGAACAAAGCTCTGATTTTGATCACCAGCAATGCAGAAAGCCTTCAGAGAAATAGATGACTGCAATGTCTGACTTTTGTTTGACTTCTTTGTCTCTTAATTTAAAATTAACTGAAGAACATTTATACATGTGGTATGCATATGTGGTTTGCTTGGTATTCTGATATATTACAGAATAATTATATTATGAATTGATATATCCACCATTGAATGCATTTATCATAGTTTGGTAATGAGGACATTTAGAAGTGGCAACCACCGAGCTTGCATGGATCTGTGCCAGGCCCTCTGCATACATGCTGCTGTTCTTTAGCTTGGATTTTCTGTTAGACTCCCAACAGTGTATGTGTATGTGTATGTGTATGTGTATGTGTATGTGTATGTGTATGTGTGGAGAAGTCTCTGACTCTTTTAAATGCTTGTAGGACTTTTTTTCTCCTACTGAGTTGCCTCATCCAGCCTTGTTATGAGTGTTTGTGCCTAGTCTTATTGCATCTTGTTATGCCATATTTGGTTGATATCCCTTCGATGCCTGCTCTTTTCTAAAGTGAAATGGAGGAGTAGTGAATCTTGGGGAGAGGAAAGGTGGCATGCGAGGGGAAGAAGGAGAGTCTGTGGTTGAGATGTATTGTATGAGAGAAGAATAAATTTAAAAGAAACATATTCTCTTAGCCACTTTCAAATACACAGTATGTAATTACAACTAGTAAAAAGTGGGGGTCTGTGAATTTGAAGGAGAATATGGAAGGGTTTGGAGGTAGAAAAGGAAAGGGAGAAATGTAATGAAATTATAATCTCAAAACATTTTTTTTCACAAAGAAATACATAATATATTAACTGGTCACTTGATTGTGCAATAGGTTTTAAAAATACTCCTCCTGTCTAATTGGAACTTTGAATCTGTTGAACATCAATTTGTGCTAAATACTGGAGAGGCAATGTTGAATGAGAAGTTCCAGTCTCTACCTGCCATTTCTATCACAGATCAATGTAGTAGTGGATGAAACTCAATGACATAGGGAATACAAATCTGATTGAAACATTCCCTAATTTTTTTTAATATTGGAAGACACATATATCTATAGGAATTTGAGATCTGTAAAACCTCAAATTACATATTGGAATTCAGTATTTTCAAACTATAAAGTGAGACATTTTTAAGGATATTACACATTTTCTTACAATAGTAAAGCAAAACTGCCAGACAATTTTTTATTGCCCAGATTGCCAATATTCAGAATCATAACCAATTCTCAAATTTTGAGGAAAAGATGGTTTTTAGGCATTAGCCACCCTTAATACAGTAACAAAAAACATCACAGCTTCAAGCTATGGAACTTAATAATAGTTTTTAATTTTTCAAATAAACTTCATTATATAAACATTTGCCCATGCCAAGCTCAGTGCCTTTCTGCCTGCCGCCTGTGCATCAAGATGTAAAGCTCTCAGCTATTGCTCCAGCACCATGACTGGCTGCTTGCTGCCCTGATGTTAATAGACTAACCCTCTGAAACTGTGCTGGGACAATCGGAGACCATTCAGGTAGGCTTGCATCAATCCAAACTTTATCAAGGAGCACCATTTACACACTGGTTTTAAGCTTTAACCTTTTGGATATATTGAATGTTTGGTTGTTTCAGACATCCCTATAATTAAGTGAATCTTAGGCAGTTGTATGGTTTCTCTGCTCTAAAGAAATCAATGAAACCATCAGGATGCCTGCCTGAATGCAACACAGAAAATGATTTAGTAGAAGTGGATTTGACAGGTCATGGAAATGCTGAGTTTGTAGAGAAAGGAGAGCATAATAATAAAAATGACTTAGTTTTCCCAGATAATATAAAACTCATTCACACAACAGACACAATCCATGTGCCTGAAACAGAAACACCTTTATCTTCCTTTTTCATTTAAGTGGAGTTGAATCTTTTCTTTCAAGATAAGAAAAACATGGAGTATTTCAGGTATAAACAACAGCATCAAGCAGAGACTGTTTCTTATTCCTTCACACCCGAAGATTACTCTCTGCTGGAAAATTTAAGAGTTATGATTGGGAATGAGGTCATGGGAAGAAACTCTGCTCAGACCAAGGAACACTTTAAAAATGTATACATCATCACACACTGAAGTGTTTGAACTCCCAAATGAAAAATTAAGAGCTAATGAATAGCCTTGTTTGTAAAAACTAGCTCTTTAAGGGTGAGAAGAGATGTGTACAGAAGTTAAAAGGCATAGGTCACAGGAGACTACAGAAAGACAAGTCAATGTCTAAATGATCTCACCACAGAAACTGCTTTTCAATGACACTAATATAAGTGGAAAAGAATATTAATGGATATTTCAAAAAATCTGATGACAGAACATATCTAGAAAAATAAATGCCTGAGAAACAAGAATCTAAAAAAAAAAAAAAAAAAAAAAAAAAAAAACCAGGTACCTATACTGACACTTCTGATGAGCATTCAGAAATGGTATTTATCTCATATTTTACTAGGGAACCATAAATATCCTTAACATACTTCCTCCTTGGGGGCTGGAATGATGGCTCAGTGGTTTAGGGCATTTGTCACTCTTGAAGAGTGATGACATCCTTTCCAGCATCCATATGCCAACTCACAAAACCATTCCTATCACTCCAGAGGATTTGATGCCCTCTTCTGACCTCTGTAGACACTAGGCACATACATGGTCCACATACATTCATGTAGGTAAAACATTCATGCACATTGAATAAGCAAATATGAACACTTTTAAAAATACTTCCCGAAATTTAATATTTCAGTGCTTTGTGAAACATAATACTAATCTATATTAGTAGTACTAATATATACTATATTATATACTATCTATACTATAGATTAGT
>JADRCD010087804.1:0-12869 GCA_019843815.1 Montemys delectorum | reverse complement strand
ACATTAAATTTCAGGAGTAAAAGGCGCTAATGAGTAACAGGACTAAATCCCTTTTTAAAAGCGTGGGTTTCTTATTGACAGTAAAATCTTTAGCATGTGCAGAATGATGTCTGTGTGCTGTTAATTTGAAGTGTTTGTCATCTTTTCTAATCCGTGAACGCGGAGCTCCGAACCTGTGGTTGTAGTTACAGACCAAACCTGTAGAGGGAGTCTTGTGTATCACAGATTGTTCACAATGCAAAGCTTTCAGAGGAAGAAAGAAAAGGGCTTTTACAAGAAAAGTTGGAGGGTTAAAGGCAGTCTGTTTCAAAATTACAAACAATCGCGGTGCCTGTCTCCTTTGCTCTCCTCTGCAGGTTCCACTGTAAATGAGTTGTATCGTAAAGGAATCTGTAGAAATTGTCTTTCCTTCTAGAGGAACCAGAAGGTGGGCTCCTTATTGGGTTTCTTTTGGGGGGCGGGGCATCTCCCCACAGAATTCCATGAACGGCTCTATTTCTATGCTTGTTAAAGCACAAGCTTTATTCGAGGCCCATGTGTTCTAACCCGGGGTTTGGAACTGGTGGTGGGAATTCGGGGGGCGTCTGCCCCTAACCCATTTTTCTCTGTCGAGGTTTTAATTCTGTGGTTTTGAAACTGGCTTGTTAGGTATCAGACGAGTCTGAGGTTGCTCGGAGGTTCAGAGTACCTCCCTGGCCTCCTCGAGCCGCCCCATTCTGTCTTCTCAAGCCGAAGCGGAAGATCTATTTGCCCCGAGGAGGACCGCACCTAGAGTCGATGTGCGTCTTCCCTTTCCTGCAGAGTCCATGCAGATTGTGCGCGCCCAGGTCTGGGCACCATTCTTAATATTAAGCTATGACTTTACAAATGTAGCCAGCGCGGCGTAAGAAGCCGGCACCGTGTGGTCTGCTGGAGCACAATGACCCGCAGAGTGGGGCGGGGGCCCTCAGAGGGAGCCGGGAGCGAGCGGGCGGCGGGCGCTCCGGGTCGCCGGAATGTTTGGGTCGAACAGGTGAGCGCAGCCCGGACATTGTAGCTGGCCGCTGGGCAAAGAGGAGGGGTGCAGGGGCGGGTGCAAACTAAGTGGTGGGAAAGAGACAAAGGAAGAGTGAGAGGCGAGATGGTGCAGAATAGAGACGGGCGAGGGGAGGGGAGGAGGCGGCCCGTGGGTAGGGTGCTGAGGAGCTGGAGCTTGAACTTGATCGAGTAAAGGGGGCCCTGAGATGTGGGCGGGGGCCCGACCCAGAGTCGGCCACGTGCCTGGCTTCTCCTTGTCAGCGTCCCATTAGGACCTCCTAGGCTGAACACTCGGGTCCCGCAGCCCTACACAACGAGCACCCGCGTCGCCCGAGACGCGGAGGGTCGAGGGCTGTCTGGAGGCCCCATGGCACCAAGAGTTCCCGACCATGCCTGCCCTAGTCACTTTCTTTGGGCCAAGTGTCTCTCTCCTGCTCTGAAAGCAGCTTGCTGGGTATGCCTCCACCCCGCCCAGACTTGAAGTCCGCAGCCTCTGGGAGCCAGGGCGAGCCCAGCTCCCATCTCCTCCTTTCCCGGGCTGCGCGCCCCGAAGGGATCTTCCTCCAAGCTCTTCCCCCTTAAGAGAGCTCTACCCAGGAGCGCACAGCGGCGCGTCCAGCGCGCCCTGGTCCCCATACCTGGCCCAACACCTCCCTCTCCCACCCTTTTTTCCTCCTCTTCTCCCCCACTCTCCTTTCTCCTCTTTCCTCTCCCTGGGTGCCTCCTTTTCCTCTCTTCCCCCTCCCCCCCCATGCCCACTCCTCCCTCTCTCTCTCTCTCCCTCCCTTACACCTCCTCCTCCTGCTGCTCCTCCTACTCCCCCTGAGTGCGTCCTCCTGCGCTCCCCTCCCCCCGGCCCCCGCCCCGTGCCCGGTCCCGCCCCCTCCCCCGCCTCCCCGTACCGGGTGCCCCCTCCCCCTTCCTCCCGGGCCGCGGCGCCGCCGCCGCCGCCGCCGCTTGCCTGGGCCCTCCCCTTGGCCACCCCCGCCCCCGGGCCGGGCAGTGACGCGCCGCGGCGGTGCCAGCCCCTCTCCCCCGGCGGCCGCGGCGGCAGCAGCAGCAGCAGCTGGAGCAGTAGGGCTGTCACCGCCTCCCGCCCGGTTCACTCCCAGAGCTAGATCGCCGGTCTGCACCTCGCCGCCAGCCCAGGTACGGAGTCCTGGGGGACCTCACGACCGGGCTGGTCCCAGACCCTCGGCCGCCGCCCCCTCCTTCTGCCCTGCCGCTGGCCGTTGAGCTGTGGTTAGGGGAACTGGGGGGTTCCGAGGAGGGGGACTCACAGGGAGCTTCCAGAGCTGGGCGAGCTGCTGGCCCTGGGTGGAGTGGGCTGGGGCTGGGGGCGAACGAGTGTGCCCGAGAGCGGGGAGGGGCGGAGGCTTCGCTCCGGGGCTTGCGGGGCGCCCTAGAGGTGCGCCTAGCTTCAAGTGCCTGGGGCTGCCGGGCGCACCCCACTCCGGGCCGTGCGCGCCGCCGGTCCTGAGGGGCGGTGATTGTGTGCGCCGCGCCGCGGTATTGTGCCGCGGCCACGCCGTTTGCCGCGGGCTCCGCACCTCGTCCCCGGGAGGTAGACGTTCACTGGCAGCGGGGCGGGGGCCAGGCTCGGGTGGCCTCTGCCTCCGGGAGAAAGGAAGTGGACTGTGTTTGGGGATGTGGGGACGGGAAGCGTAGAGTGGTAGGGAGGGGCTCCTTTGCCACGGCGCGGGGAGTTGAGACGCGGTTTGCACAGTTGAGCCCACTTTGGCAGGCTCCTGTCGCTCCACCATGGGACCGACAGCACATCTCGTGTGCACCCTTGAAGAAGAAACTAGGGTGTCGGGAACCCCTGGTGAAGGGACACATCTCTCGGGGGCCTCCGGAGAGCTCGTGCAAGGGTTAAAGTGGATTTGCACCTCCGCCCTCTGGCTGCTCGCCGCCCTTCACCTAGGGCTCCTAGGCAGGATACACTGGCAGGCCGGGTGTGTGTGTGTGTGTGTGTGTGTGTGTGTGTGTGTGTGTGCGCGCGCGCGCGCGCGTGCAACGCTATCCTATCCTATCCCAGCCTCTCGGGTTCAGAAGTGACCCCACTCTCTCACTCGGAGCTGCATTTGCGGGGAGTCCGGCCGTCTTTACCAGGCCGTTCTTCCTGGGGGAAGTTCTCATTAAGCCTTGCTAATTAGCATTATTCTCGGAGAAAGGTTAAGGTTAGACCGTCCTTTTCCATATCCAGAGCCCCCTCCCTGCCAGTCCCTTCTCCCTCCCTTCTCCCTCAGAGCACAAAAGCACAAAAAGAAAGTGTGAAGAGGCGCAGATCAATGGAGAAGCCACAAACCCATTAATTCAAATGGAACCCTTTCCCCTCTAAAACATTGATTTTTCTTTCTATCTGCTCTGAGGGGAGATGAATAACCTCCTGATTTTACCTGAAATGGTGTTTGGACTCTGTGATTTCCCCCCCTTTCTGAGGATTGTGGCCTGAAATAGATTCTCCCTTGAGATAAAGCCCTACTTATCCCAGAATCAGCTGGAAACCCCCTTCCCCCACCGCACACACCAGCGTTGGGGCCTGGGGAGAGTGGTGGTGCTGTCTTTACTCCTGTGGGCAGAGAGCCTGTGATGGTGGAGCCAGGTCGCTTGACCTCTGAAATATGCCTGCTTCTGAGCTGTGGGTTGGTGTGGGGGGGGAAAGGGCCCATTGATGGCCCAGGCCCCAGTGGGTAGCTTAACCCCAGGTTGTAAATTACCCTTTCATTGGAAAGCTATTTGAGCCCAAATGTCTTTGAATGCACTCCAGGCTCCTCTGCTGGGGCTGGCTCCTCTGCTGGGGCTGTCCTTTAGAGCAGTCTCAAGGCAGCACCTCCTCCTGCTTGCTCTCTCTGCCTCAACTCAGCACCTTCCTGCCAACCAGTGGCAAGCAGCACCCCAGCCTACCTCTCTGCTGAGGCTAACTTTGAGGAACTTCTTCCCCAAGGTGTCAGCCACCCTGGGGCAATGGGGAGCCAGTCCATCCCCTAGTTGCTCAAGAACTTTTTAGTCTAGCCTGAGTCCTTTTCTTGGAAGGTAAGTGAGCTCTGAGTGGTTTCCTCTGGCCATCCTTTTGGCTGGAAGAACCCTGCTTGCTCAAGAAACTTAGATCCCTATTGATGGCAGGAGCTGGGGGTCTCATAGTGAGGAATGCTGGGAAAACAGTCAGTTGCCTTTGCTTTGGAACGTAAGCCCATACACTAGTGGGAAGGTGTGGAAAATGCTCACTCCAGCATCCAGGCATCCACTGTGGCAAGGACAGTAGAGCATGCACATGGTATGTGAGCAGGCGCAGCACAGTGTGAGAGTGTGCATGTGAGGGGAGAGTACTCAAAAGTAGTGACTGGCTGGGTGGAAGCAAGCCTCCCTCGATTCCTTCTCCCTAGAAGAGTTTGTGTGGTTAGTAAGCAGAGGAGGTCTGTTAGTAAGGAGTGGAATTGTGTGGGCTGGGTCCCAGGAGGCCCGCTCTGGTGGCTAGGTGGACATTGATGGGCACAGCATTAAACAGCAACCTTGGAAGCCCTGAGTGCGAAGGAGCTGACTCAGATCACTCTCCTGTTTCTTCCATGTAGCACCATCAAAACAGGGGCAGGAACCTTGGCTTGCTCTGGGTGCTGAGAGATTTCAGTTTCATTAATAAGTGCCTGATGAGCTGAGGTAGTTAAGTTAGGGTCACATATGCCTCAGCACTTTCTTGGTATAATCTGAGTGATGTGTATAATGCTCACCCCAAGCAGCTCAGGGGCTGAGCGTTCCCTGGCCTGGCTGGGCTCACAGTGACCCAGAAGCCACATCCTAGTACATAATGCTAGCTTGAGAACTGGGGTTGGAGCAACTGTCCACACTAGTGTTCCTTCCAGCTGCCCAAAAACCTGGGGGCAGTGCAGGATGGGGGGGGGGCTGCCTGTCTGGGAGGGTCTGTTTCCTGTCTGGCCTAAGAGCATCCTTGTACATTCCCACCCCCACCATGGACTGAAACCCACACCCGTGGCTCCAGATCAGGCCTTATGGCCTTCACTGGCACTGGATTCTCGGTAAATCCTCCTCCCTTTCTTTCTCAAGTGAGTGGTAGAGATAGAGTTACAGCTCTTAGGAAAGGCCTGGAAAATATTGTAGGAGGCACGCCCCAGAATTCCAAGTCCTGTAAGATGCAAATGGCTCAGCTTCAGAGGTACTAGGAACCCAGTTCCAGAGAAGTTGACCCCAGTTGTAAAATAATCAGGTTACTGATAGCACCTGCCCATAGTTACAGCCATGGATACAAGCCTGCTTCCACTTCCCTCAGTATGGCTCCCGGATTCCCGTCCTCTGGGCTGCAGAGTGTGTTTGGTGCTGCAGAGGGCTGGAGAGGAGGAAAGGCCGAGGCTAGCTGGGGGTGGGGGTGGAGATGGTGGGGGTCGGGGGCAGAAGGGGCTAGAAACTGGCTCTTGAATTTTGGACTGAAGATAAGAGGCTCAAGGGTTTGGTTAACTCCTCTCTGTCTCCCAGGTTGGGGGTGTGTCCTAAAGGCTGACTGGGCACTACCCACCCTGCCTGGCCTGGCGAGACAAGAAGTCTGTTTTTAAGAAGGCTGGCCCCACAGCTCTGTGACCCATGATGGCACACACTCTGTGGTGCATGGTCTGATGAACCTTTACTGCCAAGTGGCCAAGGCTACAGGCTTCAGGATGTAAAGGGCAAAGGCAAGGTAGGGGGACCTAGTCATAGCTACCTGCTCAGTCATGCAGGATCTCAGGAGAGGGATTTTAGAAGCATGGCTTGCACATTTTCATTTTCAAATGAATATCCCATTGAAGTTATTTAACATAGAGGGAAAAGTTAGTAGCCCAGATTCTCTTGAGATTTAAGAAGGGAGCAAGAAGTGACCCACTGTGACCTCGGAGAAGCAGGGGAGTACCTGGGGTCTTTGGTAGGCCTCAGCCTTTACCACTCCTGACTTGGGTTGGCCGCCTCCCTTTCTTCCTCCCTCCCTCTTACAGGTCCCTGTGGACTTGGGTGATGGGTCTGAACTGTGTGCTCTGGTAATTGTCTGTGTAATGAGCCTGCCTTGCCAGCCTCAGCCCTGGAGACAGGAGAGAGTTTGAATCTGCCTCTCTGCAGTGGCAGCTTCTGCTGGCAGCAGCCTGCAGAAGGCTCTCTCTAGGTCAGCTCCGCAAGTGTGGGTGTTAAAGGTAGTGGGTCAGTCTGGCTACCTCCACAGCTACAGCTTACTCAGCTCTTTGTTTTCTGAAAAGTTTAGGTTTAATAGGGTTGATTTCCCACTTAAAAAAGACCAAAAAAAAAAAAAAGGCCATAGTAGTCAGCGTCTGGGTTCTCAGAGTTCCCAGAACCACCTTTCACAAAGCAGCAGTTGGGGCAGCAGAACCCCGGGGCCTCTCTGGACAAGTCTTCAGAGAGAGAGGCATTGGTGTTCAGTAACTGTGTCTCTCTCTGTGTGTGTGTGTGTGTGTGTGTGTGTGTGTGTGTGTGCTTTCCTATACCTACAAATGGGCTGGAAGTTTTAGCTGAGCCCTCTCCTAGATGAAGTCTGAAGGTAGGAGCCCTCCTTAGCCTGAGGCAGCTCATCACCAGAGGATGTTCAATAACTCACATCAGTTCTACTCATGTCTGTGTGTGTGCACATGCCCTTAAGCACACGTAGCCCCACTGCCTATGCGTTGCCTTTGGGTATTGTCTTAAGGCACTTGGTCATTAAGGAATCAGGCACTTTTGATCAAATGTTGGAAAATGTAATTTCATGGCTCTGGGTACAGACTGTCTGGATTCAAATCCTGGTTCTGCCCTTGGTTCTGTTGTTCTGGGCAGTTTGGGCAAGCCTTTGGGGAGAATGTATGACTAGACTTGGAGAAAGGCCTCATTGGGCCAGTGTAAGGAAATCTTATGGAACCCTTGTCCCAGAGCCTGGGAGCCTGTAGATATTGGATGCTTTTTTCTTTACAGGTAATTTTGTTAGTGTGAAATGTGGTCCATCTATTGGGCAGGGTGAGGTGGAGTCCATCTTCCTGAACAGTTCAGCCGTCTGAGCCAAGCACCTTTAGGCCATTTGCAGGATGGCTAGCAGCTGTAACTTAGGGGAGCATGCAGCCTCTGGCCAGCCAGCCAGGGTCCCAGGTTTCATATGATCCCCCTTCAAAAACTGCACAGTGGAACCAGAACTCCTAATTGTCAGATTAATGCAGCATCCTCAGTAAGCACCATATCTTGCCAGGGAGTTTAGATAATTCAACAAGTCTTGCTAGTCTCGCAGGGAATTCAGGGGACTGGCAGCCCGATCCTTATAGCTCATGGAAGGACTCAGAGTCCTGGGATGAAGCAGGAGAGAGCCCCACAGTAGGTTTGTGCTATGAATCCGCTGATGGCACAGACAGATGGAAAGGTTATTTAAGAAGAGGAGTGGTGGCACACATCTTTAATCCCAGCACTTGGGAGGCAGAGGCAGGTGGATCTCTGAGTTCAAGGTCAATCTGGTCTACAGAGTGAGTTCCAAGACATCAGGGCTATACAGGGAAAGCCTGTCTTGAAAAGCTAGGAAAAAGGAAGGAAGGAAGAAGGAAGGAAGGAAAGATGGTAGAAGGGAAGGAGGGAGGGAGGGAGGAAGGAGGAAGGAAGGAAAGAGCGAGCTGTGGATCACAAGCAACAACTGATGTGAAGGCACTTCTGCTCCATGGATGGGGAGTAGCAGGAGGGCCAGAAATAGGATCTGCTCCACAGCTTGATTCCCAGCACTTAGCAAGACACTTGGCCCATAGTTGGTATCCAGGGAATATCTGGGTAAATGAATGAATGGGTTTGAGTAAATGATTGCAGCACTCTGGAGGCTGAGACAGGAGGATTATAGAGTGGAGGCCAGCCTAGGCTTCATACGCAGCCCCTGTTTCTTTCTTTTTTCTCTTTGGGTTGTTTGTCTTTGTTCTTGGAGACAAGGCTGTTCTCTGTAGTCCTGGAATTCAGTCTGTAGACCAGGGGCCGCAAACTCAGAGGTCTTCCTGACTGTCTCCTGAGTGCTGGGTCAAAGGTGTGCATCACCGTGGCCTGGCTCAAGGAGCTTCAGTTTCAAAAGTCAAAGCAATGCTACTAGGACACAGTCGCTTAATTCATGGATTCCCACAGTGCTATGGGTGAGTTCTGCTTCTGCCTGTGCAAGGGACCCTGGAAGCAACCCTGATTCTGTCTCTCAAGAGCCTACCGAAGGGGCCGGCCAGGGAGGAATACAGACAGCCTCCACCCTGTAGCCCTGCTCTAGGCCTCCACGAGACCCTTCCCTAGTGTACTCTTTGTGCAGAGAGAACCTGTTGAGCATGCATGTCCCTGTAGATGTGAGCACATGTGTTGTCATGAAGGCAGACTGTAGGAAGATGAGCTTGTATGTGTAGTAGGTGTCCCAGCCGACGACTGTATATGAGTAGTGATTGTTTAGGGAGTTCACACTGGGCTCGGTCCCCAGGGTTCCAAGGGTGTTCATGCACACTGGCAGTGTTGTGGCTCAGCTTCTGTCCTCTGGACTCGGCACAGAGGGTCCACACTGCTGCCTAGAAGCTGTGAATTCCAGGAAACTGCCTGCCAGCAGGCTTGGTTGAAGCGGGGGGGGGGGGGGGGGGGGGGGGGGAGGCAGGCTCAACCTCCGGCTCCCTAGCACTTGGAACAGATGTGTCTGCCTCAGGGACAACAGCAGAAGAAAGTTCAAACCAAAGTGTGTTTGCTCACCATAAAAGAGATGTCTGTGAGAGGTCCCTGTAGAGGCAGCTCTGAGGGTGCTCTGCTATTGTGTCTGGCTTGGGCCAGGAGCACAGGGTCAGGACTCCGCATGTGGCACTACTGGGCCTTCTTCCCTGTGTGTTACAACTAGAGCCCCAACACAGTTGCTTGCTGCTCTTGAAAGGAGGTGGGGTTCCTTCCTGGAGGAAGGCTGGATTAAAGGGCCACTGTCCCAGGGGTTCTGAGATGACTGGCTAAGGGCACACTGAAGCCAGCAGTCAGGGGAGAAGAGCAGGCTCAGTCCTCTCCAGCAGGCTAGCTGAAGTTTGGAAGGCCTTAGCACCCTCTCTCCTCGTCCCTTCTTGGTTTGATCAGAACCCTGGCCTGCCCCACCCCCTTCCTTCTCCACACTTATGGGTTTGGCCTGCTCAACTCTGGAAGCCGCCCAAGAGCGTATCTTTGAAGCACAGCAAAGGTTAGGAAGGAGGAAGACAGAAATGTCCTCTGGGCTGGGGGAGTGGGAGAAAGGAATTCCATGTATGCTCCGCAGGAGTTGGCTGCAGGCCCGATGGGGACTGCCACCTTGGCCTCCTTGGTGCCCTGGGTCTCACTCTGGAGGGCAGGCACTGTTCAGAGTGAACCTTCTTCCTCAGGCTGCAGTGGGGGTAGGGTGGGGAATGGTGGCTCTTGTTTACCACGCTCATTTCAACCTTGGCTCACTAGGTAAGTAAGAGCCATGCTCTGCTATCTGCCCCACAGGATGTGAGACCGCTTAATTGTCTTCAATTACAGACAGTACCGGCCCTTAGCCCTGGCTTCTGACAGGAACTAGAGCCTGAGCCACCTCAGGAGGTCAGGGAGAATGCCATCCAGCCCTCACTGCACATTCTTAGGGGCTCAGCTCCTTGTGCCCTCTGGGACCCTTCCTTGTCGCCCACAAGGCCACCCAGGCCCATTGTTGAACACTTGCCTTCTTTGTCCCTGCTCAGGATGAAACTTCTGTGAGTAGTGAAGATTTTGATATGAATGACTCCACATGGATGTCAGCTGATCCCCACCTGGCCTCCAGCCTGAGCCCCAACCAAGAGGAAAGGATGCGGAGCCCACAGACCCTCCATAGCCAGGAGGATGGTGAGTGCCCCTCGCTCGGCAGCTGGCAGGGTGGGACCCAGGTGACACTTGGGGTGTACTTGAAAGCTGGTGTTGTCAGCATCCCTGCAGTCCGCACTGCCCCAGAGAGAGCAGGCTGTTCTCTCATGCAGAGCCCCCAGGCTGGGAGGGGGGTTAAATCTCTTATCTGTTTGCTCTTATCTATGCTTATGATGAGGCTTTCAGAATTACCAAGATTCTGGTCTGGTAAGATCAAGAATGTATGTGACCTGGAGCTGTGTTCTTATGGCCTGGGTGAGCTGGCTTTGGGACAGGGTTACCTGGTCAGTGGCCAGGCAGTTTGTACCTGACCAGGATCTCTGGATTATTTCTTGGGGTTGGAGAGACAAAATCAGATACCAGAGGTCCACTCCAGGGTTCCATGTAGAACCTGGGAATGGGCTTTCGGCCCTGTGTCAGCTTGTTGACCAGGTTGCCAGAGTAGGATGGTGCCTGTAGGCAGAGCTCCCTGGTAGAGCTCTTGTTTCCAGGAAGGAGGCTACTAGGATTAAGGGATGAGCCCAAAGCTGGGCCTCAGAGAACTGGGGTGTAGGAGCTCTCAATTAGGGGGGGTCAAAGGTCAGAGCTTGGAATGTGGAAGGGAGGTACAGGATTGAAAAGGGGTGTAATGTTAACTCTGGAAAAAAAAAAGGGTGAGTCTTAAAGAGTAAATAAGGGGTAGGAGCCTTGTGGTTTGGGTCAAAGTTCATCTCCATGGCAGAACCTACACGCTGGTCCTCCCTCCTGGCCTGAGTCTGGCTTTGTCTGGGAGGAGTCTAGCATGTAGGCAGCTGGAAGTGTCTGGGCCTGGGGCTGGGTAGTCTGGGGGTGGCTAAGTGAGGAGTAGGGTGTGAGGCTGGCTGCTGGAAAAGAAAAGGCTTTTTGTGCCTTGACGTCTCGAGGTCAGCAGGACCCCCTCGTGCTGGGAGTCTCGGACTACTTTTGCCTTCTGGCGTTCCCATGGGGTGGAGCCCAATGGGGGCCACCAGTTGGGGGCTCTGGGGCTGGGACAACCCAGCAGCTGACCTCCAGCCTCATCTGGGCTGACTGAGAGCCACACCTAACAGCCTACTAAGAGCTGTGCTAGCAGTGCTTAGCAGGCACCCTTGGGTATGCCTTTCCAAGAAAGATCTAGAACTTGTTTTTAAGCCCTGAGTAGTAAGGCTGTCTCCGTCTCTCAAAGGTCTGTTCCTGTGCTGTACCCTTTGGAACTGTGGCCACTGCCTGAGAACACTAACTTGGTATCTTAGGGGGCTGAGTTCCTTCCTCAGGATAGTCAGCAAACCAACTGGGGGTCTCTGTTGTCCTGATTATCCCTTGCTATGACCTAGAACTTGGTGATGATGCAGTGCAGATGAAACAGACTGTTGGGGTTAAGTTG
This sequence comes from Montemys delectorum, assembly GCA_019843815.1. Classification (NCBI taxonomy): domain Eukaryota; kingdom Metazoa; phylum Chordata; class Mammalia; order Rodentia; family Muridae; genus Montemys; species Montemys delectorum. The sequence continues at coordinate 1,627 of JADRCD010087804.1, read as the reverse complement.
TCTGCAGCCACCTGCTGCAGGGTAGAGTCACATATACCTCAGGCTCCTGGCTATGGCCTGGACATGACCTAGGCAGGCTGGTCTGCCTATGAGGGAGGGCAGGAGGAGGAGGAACAGGGAGGATGGTGTTGACCATGATTCACCAATGTAATGAATCAGTGGCTGATCTGGAGGCTGATGTGGTAGCCAGAGACCAGCTTAAATCCAATACAGAGCATCAGCCAGCTGCTCTAGTCTCTTGTGACCAAGGTGTAAAAGGATTTCCCACGGGGTTTTGGTTGGTCATGAACATAGCCTGAAGTCATGGTACAGCCTTCCAGCTGTGTCTCATAATGTGTGGATAGTGTAGATGTGAGCTGAAATCTGGCCCCCATGAGTGAGCCCTGACGAGACCATGTCTCTTACTGTTCTTGAAGGACGAGGGGTGGGAACAAACCCAGCAGGTGGCTTTGGTAATACCCAGCCATAATTCTGCTTGTTCGTCTATCCCAGAGCCCTCCCGTAACCCAACCTGGCTCTTAGTCCTCCGGAGCACAGTGGATGGCTAGGCATCTGAATGTCTCCCTTCCTCCCCTAGTTCTTTCAGGTACATTGTGCTTTGTATTAGTGCTGGCCTCTGCTCTGCCCTGTGTTCCTCCAGCTGCATGTCTGGCCCATTACTAGGGTCTGCTGAATGTTTGTGGCCCAAATGAGAAGGCAAGCTGACATTTATAGAGACTGTCCCCGAGCTTGGCAGCCAGGGAAATGGAGGCCTCTCCTTGTCAGGGGCAAGTTGGGTTCTTTGTTCCTGAGACAGCACCCTAGTCTTCCAGGACTGTGAGGCTCCTGGGTACATCCACCCTTGTGGACCTGACCCATGATACAATCAGGAGCAATGGCAAGAAGCCAGGCTGCTTGTATAGGTTCTACCTCTGGAGATTAGTTAGGGCCCTTCTTTCTCTAGATTATGTTTCTGTTTGTTGTTGAGACAGGGTCTTGCTGTATGGCCCAGACTCTGCTTAAACTAGCATCAGTCCTTTCCCTTCAGCCCTGAGTGTTGGGGTCACAGACCTATGCACTACTCCTGGCTTCTCTCTTTAAGTTTTAACAAAGGCAGGAGAAGGCTGGTAGGACAGGTCCTGAGAGCAGAGCACACAGCTTTTACCTCTAGACCTGTGTCTATCTCATACTCGCCCGTCCTCCTAGCCCCCCATCTCCAGCCCTCTTTATCCAGGCTTTCTTATGGTAGTTGCCCCACTCTCTTTGCTGAGGTCCAGTTCCTGGGTCCCTGTCACCATGGGTGGTGGCAGCAGGCCTTGTTCCATAGGACTTTCTCAGTTGGGGCTATGGCCGCCAGTGTGAGGATATCAGTCCTGTCCTTTCTCACATGGCAGTCTGGTCACTACCAGGAGAGGTTCCCTCCTCCTCTGCTTTGGCAGGCATTTTGTATGAGATGCAAGAGTCCTCATACACTATACGTAACACATGCTTCCTCCTGTCTCCTACCCATGCATACCCCAAGACCTGCTCTTGGCTTTGAACTCTGACTTGGGTCTGCCAAGGCTCTGTGTGTGCTGAAAGCTGAGGGGAAAAGGCTGATGCCAGAGACACTTGAGACTGGTATTGCCGTGGAGCTGAAGAGTCCATC
>JADRCD010087786.1:0-20959 GCA_019843815.1 Montemys delectorum | reverse complement strand
TAGCGGCGGGGGGGGGGGGGGGTACATGACCCAACTCCAAGGTCACAAAAGTGTGCTGACACCCAAAATATAGGAAAGAGCAGGTAGAACACTCCAGTAAAATCCTGAGACATCAGCATCCCTGTTGTGTTGGGGAGGAGAAGAGACTAACTAAGCTAATCAACCCTGCCACAGACATACATCACTCTCAGCATTAGTGTAAAACTCCTTAGCTCGGTCTACGAAGGCCCACAGGACCTGGGTGTACTAATGTCACGTTATCCTGTCCCTAGCTGCCCTTGCCCATCCTTTAGTTTGCTCTGCCGCACTCACTTCAATGTCCCCCTGCCCAGAATGTTGCCTGACTTCCTATGGAGACATAAAGAGACATCTATCTTTTCAGGGGCTGGAGAGGTGGCTAACAGTTAAGAATGCTTGCTGATCTTTCAGGGGGCTGGAGTTCTGTTTCCAGCAGCCACACTGGGTGAATGCTCACAATAGCCTATAACTCCAGCTCCAGTGTATCTATGGACCTCTTCTGGCCCCTGCAACACCTGCATAAGTGGGTCCTAGGCACAGACATGAATATGAATCTTTGAAAGATATATAAATATCTGTTCACCCCCAAATAGGACACCACAGAGCAAAGAACTCCATCCTAGTCTAGCTTGATGAGCCAATGGTATTAGGGTTATTTACAGAAGCAGGGATGGCATACACGTGGCCATACCACCCAAAGACCCACCACCCAGCACAGCACGGGTGACAACTCACCAAAGTGGAATTGTTGGAATCCCACCCTCAGTTAACCCACCTCCTCAATACCGGCTCAATACAGAACCTCTCAGGACCATGGACAGCTGGGAAGCAGGAAGGAGCTGTCACTGAACTTGGACGAGGTCTGGTTCAACAGCTCCTTCCAGGAACCTAGCCAGCACTGTCTCATCTAGCTTTTTTCTTCGTCACTCCCACAGGGCCAAGGGCTTGTGTGTGTCCCCTTAGTAATCTCTGCTCCATCATAGCCATGGCCATGTTTTCCCCACAGGAAGTAGTTAGACCACAATAAATGTTCTTCGTCCCCAGGTACTTGAAGACTCAGGCAGAACCATTCCCTCAAAAAAAGCCAAGGCCTCCTCCAGGCTTCCACCTGTCCCTTCTCCTACTGTGCATGGGTCAGTATACACAGCTGCTTGTCCCCTGACCTAATGGCACTCCACTCGAGCAGGAGAATTCTACATCCTCAGTCCTCACAGCCCAGCCTAGCACCTGCCACAGAGGCCAATGTAAGAGAGGAAGCTCGAGCTGACCTTCTCTTTCCTTGCCTCACCCCCTCTGAAGAAAGATACACTCACTCAGGCCCTTTGAGTCCTTGACTTCTGTCATAATCTCAGAATTCCTGCCAGTTCTTAGAGCCATTAATGGCTGAGGTTGCTCCCCCAGGGGAGGAGCTGACCAAGGCAAAAGGCATGGATACTGCGCTCCTCTGCTCAAACATTTGGCAGGACTGCTGCCTGGTGGTTGGGTAAAGCACAGGAAGATCTACAATCAGCCTTACGGGTCTCTGAGACCAGCACCCACCCTTGCTGAATACATTGTTTCTTTCTTCCTTTGTTTTTGGTTTGGTTTGGTTTATAATGTTTGCAGTAGGGTCTTATGTATCCCAAATAGATCTCAAACTCACTATGAACAGAGGATGACCTTAAATTTAGGAACCTCTTCCTCTGCCTCCCGAATGGTGGGACTAGAGCCATGCACCACCATACTCAGTTTATACCCTGCTGGGGATTAAACCTTGGGTTTTGTGCATACTAGGCAAGCACTCTACAAAATGAGGTACTACATCTCCAGCCCTATTCTGTCTCTGTTGATCATTTGACCCTCAGAGCCACTAAAGAGAGCACTATTGTCCCCATTTTACAGATATGTAGCCCAGCCTCTGTAGGCTTTGAGATTTGCCTCTTATTTCTTGGAGAGGCATTGTCTTTCAGCTTCAGGGATCATAACAGATCCTCTCAGTGCTTCTGACTTGGAGACTGGCAGAGCCAGGAGTCGTGTCCAAGGTGAGCTCTACCTTCACAGAGGGATGGTCTCACTCAGCAGGATGCACTGGGCATCTGCCCATCTCAGTGACCCTAGAGGGACAGGGCCTTGGGGACAAATACAGGGCTATCAGCGTAAAGCCTTCCCACCTGTTCCCAGAGATCCTTGTGGCCTCTGAGCATCCATGGAACCAGCGGAAGGGTTGGGGGGCTGGGCCACCATGGGGTATCAAAGGACCCTGACTAGCCCTAGGGACTAAAGTAGCTCCAAATGCAGCAGGCTGGCCCAGTAAACCTGAGTGCTGGTCTTGTTCTATCCAGCAAGAACAGCTATGCATGGTGGCACTGCCTGTCTGCTTCTCCACCCTTTTCCCTTCCCAAACAGAAACGTGTGGTCCTCTGGCCTCATTATTTCCTTCTCCTTCAGCCTCTGGCTCTTCCTTCTACCCTGCTCCCAAACCTGGACAGATCAGTAAAGCTGCCTAGGAATGCGACCCAAGGCGGGGGCTCAATGCCCAGGTCTGACTCTGTCCTAGTTAGGGTCACTGTTGCTGTGGTTAAAGCTCCACACCCAAAAGCAACTTAGGGAGGTGAGGGTTTGCTTGGCTCACACTTCCACATCACTGCTCATCACTGGAGGAAGTCAGGCCAGGAACCTGGAAGCAGGAGTCCATGCAGAGGCCACTAGGGGAGCTGCTCCCTGGCTTGCTCCTCATGGCTTTCTCAGCCTGCTATCTTATAGAACCCCAACCACCAGCCCAGGGATGGCACCACCCACAGGGCGCTGGGTCCTTCCTCGTCAGTCACTACAGGCTAGCCCACAGCCCAACCTCGTGGAGGTGGGTTTTTCTCAGCTGAGGATCCCTCCTTCTTGACTACAGCCCGTGTCAAGTTGACAAAATTAGCCAGAACATTGTCCTTCTGTTTGCTCTCAAAACAAGGTGTCATGTAGCCCAGGTTGGCCTTAAACTCAGTATGTAGTCAGGGAGACCTTGAATTTCTGTTCCTCCTGGCTCCACCTCCTAAATGCTGGGATAATAAGCATAAACCAAAAAGTAATAAATAAAACCCTAGGTTTTGTCGTTGTTATTGTTTTGTTTGATTTTGAGACAAAGTCTCATCGGAGTTGCAGGGCTGGGGATACCCAGGTTGCAGTAACAGATGCTGAGATGAAGCTGAAACTAGAAAGAGGAGTGAGAGTCCGGCAGTGGTGGTACACACCTTTAATCCCAGCACTTGGGAGGCAGAGGCAGGCAGATTTCTGAGTTCGAGGCCAGCCTGGTCTACAGAGTGAGTTCCAGGACAGCCAGGGCTACACAGAGAAACCCTGTCTCAAAAAAACAAAAGAAATCAAAAAAAGAAAGAAAGCAAAGTGAGTGTACGCTCTTAGTCCCAGCACTCTGGAGGTGGAGGCTGAGGCAGGCAGAGCTCTGAGTTTAAGACCACCCTGATCTACAGAGTGAGGTCCAGGACATCCAGGGCTACACAGAGAAACCCTGTCTTTAAAGAAGAAGGGAGAAAGAGGAGAAAGGAGAAATAGAACTGCAGAGTAGAGATATAGCTTGTTACTAATTTAAAAATAAAATCATCTTTGTAATATAAATATGCATATGTATTTGTCTTAAGAGACAAGAGGCTGACGTTGTTCACAAATGCCCAGAAAGAGAGGAAAAGAGAGGAAGAGGGGAGAGACGGGAGGAAAGAGGAAGAGAGAGGAGCAGGGAGAAGCAACAGGAAGAAGGACGTCACCAGGGAAGTTCCCTCCCTCAGGTTGGGAGGGGCTAGAGGGCAAGTGAGTGGATGGCAGAGGCAGCTAGATGCTCCTGCCCCTCCCCTCAGAAGCCTGCAGCCCCCTCCTAACCTCAGTGCAAGGCTCTGGGTAGAGTCATTGGGCACACCCGTCCTGGTATCCGGCCCTGGGGCTAATCCAGCTCCTCCTGCAGATCACACCCTTTCTCGTCTGAGGCTTTAATTCTAAAAATAGAACTTCCAGTTTTTCCTTTGTGGAGCCAAAACTGCCCTGCACAAAGCTCTAGGGCTGCTGCCTTCAGAATGGCAGGGATGAGAGGAGAGCCAGCCATGAGGTCGTGCTAAGGGGAGGGAGAGCTGAGCCTCCCACAGGAGGCAGCCTGGCCATCTCTGCCCCTCACATTCTCCTAGGAATGTCTGTAGGACTAAGGACTAGGCCCTGGGTAGACAAGCCGGCCTCTTCATGGAGTACCTAAGGGTCCCCAAATTCTGTAGGCCACCATGTCACTTCCTGCCAATCATGGCTCAGGAGGTCCAGGGTCCTTTTTGTTTGTTTGTTTGTTTGTTTGTTTTTTGTTTTTTCAAGACAGGGTTTCTCTGTGTCACCTTGGCTGTCCTGGAACTCACTCTGTAGAAATCCGCCTGCCTCTGCCTCCCAAGCACTGGGATTAAAGGCGTGCGCCACCACCACCCGACTAAGGTCCAGAGTCTTGGTAGCTGTTCTCACATGACTCTGGGCCCATGCTTATTTTATTTTGTTTTTATTTTTTTCAAGATTGGGTCTCACTATGTAGCCTTGGCTGTCCTAGAACTCACTATGTAGACCAGGCTGGCCACGAACTCACAAATATCACCCTGCTGGGATTAGAGACAAGTGGCGCGGCCAGGCTCCAGGCCCATCATTAGTATGCCAACTGTGCTGTCCATCCTGCAGGTCTTGTCGCATGACTAGACCTGAAGAGTTTTGAGGACACCTCCCAGCTGTGTAACTGAGAACCCTGCCAGGCAATGGCACGCTTACTTCCCTTGGATTGCTGGTGTGCCCCGCAGGCCATGTGGCCTGGGCTCTTCGGCATCTTCACCTCTTCATTCTGCCTGTCCCATAACTATGTTGACATAGGGATAGTGCGGAAGTGGCGCTGTCAAGTCTTTCTTACTGACACCCATGCGACTCCTTCATGAGTCACCATCCGCCTGTAGTTAGACGGCCTGCTCCTGCTTTAACGTACTTCAAGCCTCTCAAACATCAGGCTATATGCTGCAGCCCTCGGGCCGTGTCTCAGAGGGTTTTGTTTTTTGTGGCGCTAGGGATTGAATCGAGAGCCTCGTATATGTTAGGCGAAGGCTCTGAGCCACACCCCAGCCCCCTCTTTGCAGTTTAAAGTTGCATACTGAAAATATCACATGCTCAATGCACATTTAGATGTCTGTCTTAGAGTTTTACTGCTGTGAATAGACAACATGACCATGGCAACTTTTTTTTGTTGTTTTGTTTTTGTTTTTGGAGACAGGGTTTCTCTGTGTAGCCCTGGCTGTCCTGGAACTCATTCTGTAGACCAGGCTGGCCTCGAACTCAGAAATCCACCTGCCTCTACCTCCCAAGTGCTGGGATTAAAGGCGTGCGCCACCACCGCCCGGCTGGCAACTCTTATAAAGGAAAGCATTTCATTGGAGCTGGCTTACAGTTCAGAGGTTTAATGCATTGTCACCTTGGCAGGAAGCACGGTGGCCCCCGGCAGACACAGCATTGGAAAAGGAGCTTTCAATCCACAGGCAGCGGAGGAGACTACGTGCCACATTGAGTGCAGCTTGAGCAGAGGAGATTTCAAAGTCTGCCCTCAGAGTGACACGCTTCCTCTAAAAAGGCCATACCTCCAAATACTGTCACTCCCTGTGGGCCAGGCATTCAAACACTTGGGTTGATGGGGGTCACTTCTATTCACACCACCACAGTGTCTACCTTTAGTTTTGTTTATGAAACATAGGGTCTCATGTAGTCAAGGCTTGGCCTCCAGGTCACTATGCAGCCAAGGGTGACCTTGAACTTTTTCTTTACTCCGCGCCTATTTTATATAGGTGGTGGGAAGTAGAACGCAGGGCTTCTTGCTTGCCAGGCAGGCACTGGGAACTGAGCCACACCCTGAGACTACAGATCTATCTTTGGCTTGTTTTTTTTTGTTTTTATTTTTTTTTTAGGTGGGGCAAGGTCTTTCTGGTTTTATTTTTGGGTTCATTATGTACCCCAAGCTCATGGTTTTCCTGCCTCAGCCTCTCGAGTACTAGAATTACAAGCACCAACAAAACGTCAGATGTCTCATTACTGAGTCCTCTCTACGAACTGGGCGTCAGACCTTAGTCAGGGTGTGTTTGTAATTATCTCCCCCGGCCAGTCGCTTGTACATCTTTCTTCCTTACTTCCTATTGGGCAGAAGCTCACCCAATGTGAAATCTACCACCTAAACATCACGAATATTGAGCATCATTCAACACACGAACCATTCACAGCCACACTCATCACGTGTCTCTATGAACCTTCTCATCTTGTAAGGCGGACACTGTGAGGTGAGGATACAGCTCTGCAGAAGAGCACTTGCCAGCACATCCAATGTCCTGGCTCCCATGCCCAGCCCAGACCATGTCCTGAGAGCACGATGTATATTTGATGTTATGGACAGAAAGACAGCAGCAGCATCCCAGAGGCTCTAAGGGGAAATCGTGGTCCACAGAGCAGAAAAGGGGTCTCTTCTTCTGCCCTTTTGAGGATGATGAAGGTTTCACAACACCAGCCTACATCCAGGCTGCTTTCCAAGCAGGAGTCAGGGAAGAGCGGGGAAGGAGGATGTGTGGGTGCCAATAACCCTTTGGATATAAATTCACTTCTCCAGGTGAGATGCTGGGACCTGAAAGTCTGCTAGCTAGAGACTGCAGATAGTTTAGTAGGATTTCTCAGGAGGGTGCAAGTTTGCATCTGCAACAGGGAAAACCTGATACATAGCACTGTGCCCTGAACAGGGTTGTGTTCCGTACTACATTCTCATGGACTCTGGTAAGGGCGTTCTGACTATTCTCAGTATCTCATGGAGACCGGGTCATGCAGCGTGGCGTGTGTGCTGGTGGGATTGAACATAGCCTTGGGCATGCTAGGCAAGCTCCCCAGCCCCGAGGCTCAACCCCAGCCCATAATTAGCATCTCCACACACTCGAACATTTCTCTCTTCTATGCCTTGGGAAGATCTGAACTCTTTTCTTTGGGTTTGCTGTTTTATAGATTCAAACTAGAGTCCCTGCCTCCTAGGTGAGTGCTCTGCCAGCAGGCCTTAGCCACCCTTCGGGACAGAGCACCACAACTCCCTAATCTGAGCTCTAAAGACTATCTAAGTGTATCTTGGTACATAGTTAAAATATCATTTGGTGCTGGGCGGTGGTGGCACACGCCTTTAATCCCAGCACTTGGGAGGCAGAGACAGGTGGATTTCTGAGTTCGAGGCCAGCCTGGTCTACAGAGTGAGTTCCAGGACAGCCAGGGCTACACAGAGAAACCCTGTCTCAAAAAACCCAAAAAAAAAAAAAAATATATCATTTGAACGGGCTGGAAAGATGGCTCAGAGGTTAAAAGTACAAGCTGCTCTTCCAGAGCTCCTGAGTTCAAATCCCAGCACCCACATGGTGGCTCACAAGCACCTGTAATGAGATCCAATGCCCTCTTCTGGTATGCATTAAGACAGGTTATTTATATACATAAAATGAATAAATACATAAATAAATACATAAATAGATAAATAAATAATTTGGAATTTGGGGTATATATGCTCACTTCAGTTCTCAACAGCACACACATGCATGAACACACATACATAATGAGACTAAAACAGTAATTCTGCCTGTCTTTACAAGGAAAAATAACAGCAGCAGCAACAAAAATCAACAACAAAGCTGAATGCAGGTGGCAGTGCACCTGTAGTCTTGGCTCTGAGGGAGCAGAGACTGAGAACGAAGAGTTGGAGGCCAGCTTGGGCTACATGGTAGGAACTAATCTTACAGTGCTAAGGACTGAACCCAGGGCCTCACACATGCAAGGAAGGGCTCTTTGCTATTGTTGGTAGTTAGGTGTTGAATCACAGACTGTGTATCCCTAGATCTAGCCTAGAATTTATTAGGTTTTTTTTTTGTTTGTTTGTTTTTGTTTTTTTGAGACAGGGTTTCTCTGTGTAGCCCTAGCTGTCCTGGAACTTACTCTGTAGACCCGGCTGGCCTCGAACTCAGAAATCTACCTCCCTCTGCCTCCCAAGTGCTGGGATTAAAGGCGTGTGCCACCACCACCTGGCTAGCCTAGAATTTAATATGCAGTTCAGGTTAACTTTGCTGCGATCCCCCTGCCTCCCAAATACAGGCATGAGCTAGCTACCAAGTTGGCATTCTTCGGCTTTAAATGTAACCCAGGCTGGCCTGGAACTCATCCTGTATGTAGCCTAGTAGCCTTGAGTCTGAGACCCACCTGCTTCAGCCTTCTGAATGCTGGGATTACAGATGTGAGCCAGCACACTCAGCTCACAAGTGTGAGGGTGTGGTACCTGGCTTATTATTATTGTGTGTATGGAGGGCAAAGAGTTTTATGGAGTTCTTTCTCTCCTTCCACCTTTATGTAAGGTCTGGAGTTTGAACTCCGGTTAGCAGGTTTGCATGCCAAGTGCCTTTACCCACTGAGTCCTCTCACTGGCCCTATAAGAGGTTTTGGAAAGTTTAATTTGTTCAAATAGGAATCCAAAAGGCCTCTCTCTTGCCTCTCCTTACCCTCTTGCTCTTACTCTCACCTCTCGACCTCCTTCTCCCCTCTCTCCACGTGGCCATGGTGTCACCCTCTGCTTCTCTATTCTTCTCCCTCTCTCTGCCTTTCTACAATATGAACATTAAAACCAAAAAAAAAAAATTCAAAAGGTTGCTGGACTTGTGTTGCATGCCTTTATAACAGCATCCATGAACACTTGTCTCTCTCTCTCTCTCTCTCTCTCTCTCTCTCTCTCTCTCTCTCTCTCCACACACACACCTTCTTCCTTTTAGCAGAGGACAGGGACTCATAGTCCTGACCTGTCTCAAACTCCTTTGTAATTGATGACCCTAAACTCTTGAACTGCTGATCCTCCTGCCTCCGCCTCTGTCTCAGCGCTGGAATCACAGAAATGCACCACTGTACTCAGTTTATACCATGCAGTGGACTGAGCCTGGGGCGCTGAGCATGCTAGGCAAGCACCCCACTAACTGTGCTGTACCCCAGGCTCTTTTCTCCTCTTTTTGATGAACTTGAACATCACAGAATATGTGCTAGCGAAGGTGCCTGTTTTCAGCACAGCTTAGAGCCAGTGCCAGACGCCATCAGAGACCATAGCCCAGGAGTGCATGGTCAGGCCAGTCCCTTTCCAGCCTGGGTGCCTGGGTTCCTCTCACCTCCGGTTCCTCAGTACAGCTGTGTTAATCACTCCACCTGAAAAACCCCAAGTGTGGGTACAGGCTCCTCAAGGGGCGCTGCGACAGCTCTGTTGCTAAGCTGACCTCTTTCACTCACAGCTGTAAACCCCACCCAGGTCCTGCTTGGATCCTGGAAGGAGTTACCTACTAAAAAATCAAAGCTAGGCATGTCCTTTAACATCTGAAACTCCAGATACTGTAATTTCCTTGGCCCTCTACCCTGTCTAGTCCCCAGCTGCCAACTAAACCCAGGGCCTAGGGAGTGCTAGGTCAAGTGCTCTACCATTGAGCACTGGGCCCAATTCACAAACACTCCAAGATCCCCTTGGTTTCTCCCTGCCCAGCGCAGGTCATCTGGACCTACGTCTGTGATTCGGCTTTGGCCTGGAGAAGCCACCACTCTGCAGATGTTGGACAGGGAGCACGGTGGAAGGGTCTCTGTCTCTGGTGGTTCAGCACCTCTGCCGTCTGTCAGAGCATCTAGTCCCGTGACAGTCAGCACACCGGCAGGCCTGTGAGAATCCCCAGTGAGAGCTGCCCATGTGCCTACATCTTTGCCCAAAGACAGGCTTCCCTTTCCTTCTGCAGCTCCCAATGTTCTTCAAGTGCAGCTGGAGAAGGCAGAGGAACGATTTCTGGTTTGCTCACATACATGGTGTTTAGAGAAGAGAACCATGTGCCCCTTCTGGCTGGACTCATACCAAGGGGGCCGGCTCGGACTACATGTGTATACAAACTCTCTGCAGAAAGGCATTGGACAGGGTAAAGGAGACACATACTTGTAATCCCACAAACATCAGGAGTTCAAGGTTATCCTCAGCTACATAGCAAGTTCAAAGCCAACTGGGCTATATCAGATCCTGCCTCAAAAACAAAAGGAGAAAGGTGTCAGATGGGATGGAAGCTCCAAACAGAGGCATACCTCTAGCTACTGTCCTACCATCCAGGCGCAGGTGAGACTCAGACCTGTGCAGACAGAGGAGGCAGCCAAAATCCGCCTGCTCAGAGACTAGGCAGATACCATGGACCGGTTGGATGGTTCAACCTGCCTAGTCCCGAAGACAGAACCAACCTCCCCAGAAGCTCGTAGCAGGTATTGCATAGGTAACCTTGGAGTTGGTTCTGCACAGGCTGAGGTGGTACACGCTGAGAAGATAGTGTCCATCAGAAAGGAGATGGGGGAGCTAGCTCGGCCTGGCCCCAGGAAGGCCCAGTGCTCCAGCCCTTGGGATGCCTTCTGCACAACCTCCCCTCAGCAACCTGGACAGGGCATAGCGCTGATCCAGAGTCCCACACTCATTTCTCACGAGTGTCAGCCAGAGCAGCAAACATTGCTCCATTTTACAAATCGAGAAACTGAGGCTTCAAGTAGGACACTGGTGGGATGGCTTCTACTCAAGTCCTATGCCATGCTACTCCAGGCAGGTAAGCCTGAAGCTTCCAGAATTCAGGTCCAAGTGGCCACAGGCAGCTTTTTCCAGCCATCCAGCCATTCTGTCCCAAAGCTGCTTAGCATGCAGGCTCTTCCCACCCCACACCCCACGGGAAGCTCCTCTCCTTTCTCTGACCCAGCACCACCCATCCTCCTAGCGCATGCCCCAGAGCCCTCTTCTTGGCCTCCTCTGTGCTAATTATAGTACTATGTGTCTCCTGGGGCTGCAGAGTCAAACACCAAAATCCCCTCAGCTGAGAACAGCAGGAGCCTTTCTCTCAAGGTTCTGGGGCAGAGGCTTATCACCGAGGGAGAGGGAGCAGAGTCCTCTCAAGGAAGGCTCACCCCCTTCTCATATTCCCTTCCTATGCTTTTGTTGAGTCAGGGTCCCACTATGTAGCACTAGAACTCACTATGTAGACCAGGCTGGCCTCGAACTCACTGAGATCTACCTGTCTCTGCCTCTGCCTCCTGAGGGTGTAGCACATCTGTCTTTAATCTTATTTCCTATACATCTGATACACCCACCCTCATGCTATATGGTGCATGCAGAGGGAACTTGTAGTTCCTTCCTTGCTTGTAGTTCCTGGGGATGCAAGTCATTAAAGCTTGGTGGCCAACACATTCACCCACTGAGTCACTTATCAGCCCTCAATCCTGTTTAAAATGTTGTTTATTATTTTCGGGGCAGGGTGTGGTTGCAACAACACAGGCAGAGCCTCTCTGGGGCTTACCACGCTGTCCTTGCCTTCTGGCAGCATGGCCGGACCCTTGATGGTTCCCTTGCCCTTGGGGTGATGGCTTAAGTCTAACTACCTGCCTGTCTACAAGGGCCTCTCTCCTCCCACATCCCACTACCCACAACACAATGGCCACCCTGCCTCAGGCAGCTGCAGGATACAGCAGCTATGCCTATTAGTCACAGGGTCCTCTAGAACACGTGCCCTTGCCACGGGCTGCTACCCCCCCCCCCCCCCCCCCACCCCCCCCACCCTAGCCAAGGTCCCGTTTCCACAGCACTTAGTCTTGTAGCAAGCTGAGTAATTTGTATCTGCCGTGTGGACTCCCTTTTCTCTCTTCCCCCATCACATCAACATTGTCTGTTCACACATGCTCTCCAGCACCTGTAGCAGTGACTCAGAGCCTGTCTGTCCTCTGTCTAGGCTTGCACCAGACAGCAGCCACAGCCATGAGCAGCCATGTTTGTGATAGCAGGGATCTGGTTCCAAACTGCAGCTAGGCAGAGTCCCGAGAACCAAGGCCTGCCTGGAGACTGAAGGACAGCCAGGACTCTCCCAACTCAGCTCTGAGGATGCCATGATCCACACAAATAAATGTCTGATGACCCTGAAGGGTCCCCATACATGTTCTCTTTCACTATTGAGTGAAGGGACCAGTGCTATGACACTTGCCACCTGATATGTCTGTCTGTGGAAGGCAGGAACAGAGCCACAGGTTAGGGACCCAGAGGATCCTGGCTCTGGCCTTGAAAAAGTTGCTCCTTCATGATCATATGGTCAGATTCTAATGTCCACAGGCAGAGGTGTGTCCAAGGTGTCCACAGGAAGAGGTGTGCCTAACTAGATGGAACTAAGGCTAGCCACAGTGTGGGAGCTGGCTGTGTGCAGGTGGCACCAAGTCAGAGTGGACGGCATGCTAGACCTAGGCTGCTGGATGGCTGACCACGAGGAGAGGCTCAGAAGCCCCAAGGGCATATGGGACGCAATTTTTTGTTTGTTTGTTTGGTTGGTTTGTTTTTTCTTTTCTTTTTTTTAAAATATTTATTATTTATTTATTTTATGTGTATGGGTACGCTAGCTGTACAGATGGCCGTGAGCCATCATGTGGCTGCTAGAATTGAACTCAGGACGGCCCCCCTCGCTCCGGCCCCACTCCCTCTGGTGTAATACACTGTCGCTGTCTTCAGACGCACGAGAAGAAGGCATCAGATCTCATTTTGGGTGGTTGTGAGCCACCATGTGGTTGCTGGGATCCGAACTCAGGACCTTCGGGAGAGCAGTCAGTGCTCTTACCCACTGAGCCATTCAAGACAGGGTTTTGCTGGGCGGTGGTGGCACACGCCTTTAATCCTAGCACTTGGGAGGCAGAGGCAGGTGGAATTCTGAGTTCGAGGCCAGCCTGGTCTACAGAGTAAGTTCCAGAACAGCCAGGGCTACACAGAGAAACCCTGTCTTGAAAAAAACAAAAAAACCCAACCAAACAAAAAAAAGGGTTTCTTTGTGAAATAGCCCTGAATGTCCTGGAATTCACTTTTGTAGATCAGGCTGGCCTCAAATTCACAAATCTACCTGCCTCTGCCTCTAGAGTGCAGATTAAAGGTATGAGCCATCATGTCCAGCAGTGGGACACAATTGTTATTTAAGAAAGCCAGTTTCCTTCACCTAGGACTGTAACACCCTCCCCCCCTGCCCCCCACCTTACTGATGGTCTTCCCCAGACCAGCCAGCCCTTCAGCTGCATATGCTCCTTGGTGCAGGTGTGGGGGATGGGCAGGACAGAAGCAAACTGATGCCCTTTCCCAGGGTGTGTGGCAAACACTCAGGCTTGCTTTCCGTTCCTTTTTCACCCCCACAGCTGGCTGGCGCCTGTTTCAATGCCCAGCTCCTGCCTGCGTATCAGAGTGTGCTGGAGCAGCAGAGCTGTCAGCTGGACCCAGGAAGAGCCTCCTCTGGCCATCTCCTTGCTCTGTCTGTCCAGCTAACCCTGCTGCAGCGGCAACCCTTGTACTTTTCCACCAAGGACTGACTCAGGACCAAGTGGAGCCAATTACAACAATCAATAGCGAGCCGTTGGAAGCAGCCAGAATGTTTCTGGGAGACTGATCGATTCATTTTTGACAACATAAAGTAAAGAAATTCTTGGCAGATGCCCACAGTCAGTAGCAATTTCCTTAGCAGACATAAGATCTAGGGTACAAGGATGAGTGCCTCTGAGGGCTAGGGTCTGTCTTTTCTGGTGGCTTAGAATAGTCTTGTGAGCCGGGCAGTGGTGGTGCACGCCTATAATCCCAGCACTTGGGAGGCAGAGGCAGGCAGATTTCTGAGTTCGAGGCCAGCCTGATCTACAGAGTGAGTTCCAGGACAGCCGAGGCTACACAGAGAAACCCTCTCTCGAAAAAAAACAAAAAACAAAAACAAAACAAAAAAAAAAAATCATGCCTAAAAAAAAAAAAAAGAAAAACCAAAAGAAAAGAGAAGGCAAGATAAGAAAAGTCCCCTGAGCACCTAGCTCTTCTCGGTACCTCAGCCCTCACACACTGAGTATCACTGTGAGTTATGGTGGCCAGGTGCAAGCAGCTGCAAGCAGCCATTTTCTTACAACATGGAGGAGACTTGAGGACGTTGGGCTGAGGTCAGCCAATTACAGAAACTAGATCCTGTAGGGCTCCACATACGTGAGGTCTCCGGAACCATCAGACTCATAGGACAGAGACACAATGGGGCTGCCAGGGCTGCATGACAGGCAAGGAAGTGGAATCTAGAAAGTGAATAAGATCTGGAGATGGTATCACGAGATGCTGGAGTCATGTGATTCAACAATATGCACGTGCTTAAAGCCTCCAAGCTGCATCTTTGGTAGTGAGAGGAAACTGCGGAAGGCTGGATGATCCAGATCCCATTACAGAGGAAACTGAGGAAGGCTGGATGATCCAGAGTTCAAGGTTGGCGCATACCTTTGACACCAGCCCTCGGGAGTCAGAGACAGACCAATCTTTGCGAATTTGAGGCCAGCCTGGTCTGCATAGTGAGTTCTGGGACAGCCAGGGCTACATCATGCCACCCTGTCTCAAACAAACAAAAAAAGAATTCAAGGTCATCCTTGGTTATGAGCTGTGTCAAGGCCAGCCTGGACCATATGAGACCTTGGCTTTAAAACACCAGGGAAGGGCAGTCCTGGCACTTTGACAGAGATACATTGTGTCTTGTTTTGTTGTTGTTTTAGATTTATTTATTTCATATATGTGAGTACACTGTCGCTGTCTTTGGACAGACCAGAAGAGGGCATCAGATCCCATTACAGATGGTTGTGAACTCAGGACCTCTGGAAGAGCAGTCAGTGCTCTTAACCACCAAGCCATCTCTCCAGCCCGAGATATATCGTTTTAAACAGACTGCTCATTCAAGCCGATTTCACTCACAGCAAGACTGAGCAGAAGGTGAAGTCCTGTGTGTCCTCTGATTCCACCCACACAGTGCCCTCAGAGGCCACAGCACTGCATTTGAAGCGTCATCTGACCATGGGCCACACAAGTGCCACTGGTGCTGAACATGCCCTGGCTTTGCACAGGCATGTAAAAAAACATCATCAGCCAGTTGTTGTTGATGGAGTCCTGGAGACCAGCCTGGTCTCCAGAGTGAGTTCCAGGACAGCCAGGGCTACACAGAGAAACCCTGTCTCGAAAAAAAACAAAAAGAAATACCATTACTTCAGCACCATTTACAACGGTTTCCCTGCCTGAATACCTGTCCTCAGCTTGCTGACTCTGCCCTGTAGACCAGGCTGGCCTGGAACTCAGAAATCTGCCTGCCTCTGCCTCTGCCTCTCTGCCTCCTCTGCCTCTCTGCCTCTCCTCTGCCTCTGCCTCTGCCTCTGCCTCTGCCTCTGCCTCTGCCTCTGCCTCTGCCTCTGGGATTAAAGGCATGTGCCACTACTGCCCAGCCCTGCCCTTGATTCTTGATCACCCTTTACCTTTGTGCGTGCGTGCGTGCGTGCGTGCGTGCGTGCGTGCGTGCGTGCGTGTGTGTGTGTGTGTGTGTGTGTGTGTGTGTAAAATGATAGATTGGTCCCAGGGCTTCACAGATGCTAGGAAAGCTTTACCACTGAGCTGCACCCTCGATGCAGTATTCTTGTCTGAAAACTTTGTCATCTTTCAGCTCCACTTGGCCCTCTGGCAGGACGGCCACTGGAAGCCCAGGCTCACAGCACTGGCTTGAAAAGCCCTGAGAAAGCAAGGGCAGAGAAGACCCTCTTCCCTGCTCCCGAGGACTCTGAGCTGTTTCCGTCGTGTGCCCTCTCTGGAAGCTTTAGCCCCTGACACAGGGCAGAAAACTACGAGCCTGGTCAGAGGCTTATCCTAGCGTCAGCACATCGCTTTGGCCTCTTCGGTCCTCACTAAGCAACTGATAGCAACCTGGAGCTTCCTGGCTCCATCTAGAAGCCGGTATGCAAGTATTGTGGACGACATTAAAGTTGAAACCACACTTGGTAGAATGAACCTTTAACTTGGGAGGCAGGAGGTTAGCCTGGTCTACATAATGAGCTCTGGCCCATTGACAATGCTGGGGCTTGGAGAGATGGTTAAGAGCATGGGCTGCTCTTCCTGATGGCACAGTCAAGTGCACAATAGCGGCTCATGACTGTCAGTAACTCCAGTTCCAGGAGATGCAATGCCCTCTTCTGGCCTCTGCAGGCACTGCATATATGCTGCAGATATATACATGCAGGCAAAATACTCATACAAGTTTTAATAAAAAATAGTAGTAATAGCCGGGCAGTGGTGGTGCATGCCTTTAATCCCAGCACTTGGGAGGCAGAGACAGGCAGATTTCTGAGTTCGAGGCCAGCTTGGTCTACAGAGTGAGTTCCAGGACAGCCAGGGCTAACAGAGAAACCCTGTCTCGAAAAAAAAAACAAAAACAAAAACAAAAAATAATGCAAAAATATTACAATAATGTAATAATGCAAGCCAAGTGCTATAGATCTCTGAGCTTGCCGGGAGTACTGGGACTCAAGGCAAGGTACCTCTCTAGCAAGGGACCCTGGGAAGGTTGGAAGAGGGGGCATCAAGCCATCGAGTGTGTGTGTGTGTGTGTGTGTGTGTGTGTGTGTGTGTGTGTGTTCATGAGGCCAGTCTGGACTTCAGCTGAAGAATAGGACAAGAGCCTTCTACAGGAATCAGATGGTATCTCTGTATGGTGGTCCAGTCTGAGGGGACTCAATACCCTCTTCTGGTTTCCAACGAACATTCATACACTTCAGACAAACACACATACACTTCAAATAAAAATAATCACCTTCAATGTTTTTTTAAAAAATAAAATGTGGCCGTTAATTTGAGGAAGTATTTTTATTAACTAACAGATATAATTGCTATAAAGTTTGAGAACAGCTGACTGTGGACTGAAAGTTAAGAATATAGTTAAGCAACTGGGCATAGTGGTTTATGCCTGTAATCCCAGCACATGGCTAATTTAAGGCATGAGAGTAATAAATTTGAGCCCATCCCTGCTAGTGAACTCTACAAAAGACTGCGCTAAGAGTAAGATTCTACCTCAAAAAAAAAAAAAAAAAAAAAAAAAAAAAAAAAAAAAAGGTCCGGTTGTGTAGTGGCCCGCACCTTTAATCCCAGCACTTGAAAGGCAGGTGGATCTCTGAATTCCAGCCCAGCCTGGTCTACATAGAGAGTTCTGGAACAGCCAGGACTACACAGAGAAAAGCATGTCCATAAAAAGAGGCCAGAGGTAGTGGAAGTGGATGGCTTAAGGGAACCTGCATTCCAGACACATGAACACACAGCAATTTGTGATGGCATGCACAAGACCCGTGCAAGCTCAAATCTCCTGACAAAAGCCTAGTGTGCAGGAGTGAGGTGGGCAAAGTCCCACACCTCGATGAGGAGTTACTGGATCTGATAGCTGCTGGTGAGAGATTAAAGTTAAGTTTTCAAGCTGTACTGTGGGAACTTAGCTGTTGGTTAGACTCAACGGGAGGCCAGTTCCCAAGAACCCAGAAACAAGGGAACCAAGTCGACCTGGCCCGAGAACCCAGAAACAACCTGGCCCAAAACAATTGCCAGGTGGCTAGCCCGCCCCTGGACCCTAGCACGAACCAGCACCCATCAGAAACCACCTCGTACCTTCCCCTTACCCCAGTCTTCCCTTTTGCCCCAGCAACTGTACAGAAATAAAAAGCTGCCTAAGACCTTGCTCGGGGCCAGACTCCTCTACCCCTGCGAGTGATGTGAGTCTTGCCCCAGCTAGCTGGAATAAAAAGCGTCTTGCAGATTGCATGGAGTCGGTGTCTTGGTGGTGTGTGGGGTCGTCGCTGCTCCCGGGATTTGAGTGTGGGGGTCCCTCCGGGAATCTCACACTGGGAGAGGGAAGTCAGTTTCCTTGAAGGATGGGATCCCCTGGTGGGTTCACAAGTCTCCAGAGCAGGCCTCACTCCCAAGGGGAGTTGGACAATAAAGCCGAACTCAATGAGAAGAAAAAAGAAGAAGAAAACTAGAGGTTGGGTGGGGAGGGAGGAAGGGAGGAAACAGACAGATGGGGGTGTCGAGTATAATCAACACACTACATACAATTCTCAAAGCATTAAGTGTTTTTTACAAATTAAAAAATGTAATAGGCATTAAAGGGAAAGTAACATGACTCAACGTATCACAGGGGAAGGCCTGCCAACATATAAGCCCCAGACCTCTACTTAGAAAATTAACCTGCACGCCTTTAATCCCAGCACTCGGGAGGCAGAGGCAGGCGGATTTCTGAGTTCGAGGCCAGCCTGGTCTACAGAGTGAGTTCCAGGACAGCCAGGGCTACACGGAGAAACCCTGTCTCCAAAAACCAAAAGAAAAGAAAGAAAGAAACAGAGAGAGAGAATTAACCCTCTTCATGAGATGAGCTGTCCCTCTGTGCTGCTCCTTCCCTTGCGATGGATGTGGCAGAGCACATTACAGTGTACCTTAGAAACTGTCAGCAGAAGGCGGGTGTTTTATATTCCTGTTTTAAAAAGCAAAGCTGGTCGGAAAATAGATCAGCAAACATAAAACTCGGTCATACCACTTCCCACGTGATTCCCCTATTAACAGGAAGTCCAGGAGAGCTATTGCAAGTTTACAGGAACCAGCAAGAACGGCAGATGGAGACCGTGCCTGGCTGCTCTCCTGCAGGCTGCAAGCGTCAGTGTCGGGCACTAAACCTCAGACGCTGTTACTCCTTGTACTGGCTGGTTTTGTGTGTCAACATGACACAAGCTGGAGTTATCATAGAGAAAGGAGCCTCCCTTGAGGAAGTGCCTCCATGAGATCCAGCTGTGGGGCATTTTCTCAGTGATTGTGGATGGTGCCATCCCTGGGCTGGTAGTCCTGGGTTCTATAAGAAAGCAAGCTGAGAAAGTCAAGGGAAGCAAGCCAGTAAGCAGCACCCCTTTATGGCCTCTGCATCCGCTCCTGCCTCCAGGTTCCTGCCCTGCGTGAGTTCCTGTCCTGACTTCCTTTGGTGATGAACAGCAATGTGGAAGTGTAAGCTGAATAAACCCTTTCCTCCCCAACTTGCTTCTTGGTCATGATGTTTTGTGCAGGAATAGAAACCCTGACTGAGACACTTCCTCAAAGAGGTCTTGGCTTTCAGGGCTAGTGGGATGCACAGCCTTGATTTCAAGGACCAGAGGTTAAGGTTCAGTACAGTGAGAAAAGCCTAGATGCAGGGCTTCTCAAAGGACTAGGAGTGTCCCTGGAGGGCATCCAGAGACCTGACCAGGTACTGCTCATTAGCCACTGAAGCGCCAGCATTTGGAAGAGCCTGAGCCAAATCAGACACTGAAACTAGAGCCACCCTGAGGCCTCCTGCGGTTCTGTGTGATGTTCTAGTCAAAGACACTGAGGCCTAGACCAGGCTACCCCACATAGCATAGGGAGGCACGCCCAGATTTCCTGTTCTGACTGTCAGAAGCCACCCCAGGGCTCCTGAGCTTCTGAGGACCACGAGTTCCCTTCCTGGTGCCTGAAGGCAGAGGAAATGCAGCGTCCTGAAGCACAGCGCAACACAGAAGACAGTCAGGGTTGTTTGTGAGACTGTTGCTGTTGCTTTAAGTATCTACATGTTTTGCTTGCATGTACTTCTGTGTGTGTGTGTGTGTGTGTGTGTATGTGTGTGTGTGTGTGTGTGTCTGTGCCTCCAGAGGTCAGAAGAGAGCCTCAGATCCCCTGGAACTAGAGATGGTTGTGAGACATCTCCCGGGTGCTAGGAATTGAACCTAGGTCCTCAGGAAGAGCAGCCAGCGCTCCTAACTACTGGGTCATCTCTCCAGCCTCTTTTGAGACTTTTTAAGGTAACCACACAATGTAAATATAAGAAATATTGAAATTTATCAAGGAAGCATTTTGTAGGGAAACCATTATAAAGCATGTCACTAAGCCAGCCTTTAAGTTATAGATGTGTACAAGTCTATAAGCTGGTGGCACACGCCTACCATCCCAGCCTTCTGGAGACAGAGGCAGTAAGAGAACCACAAGCTCGAGGCCAGTCAGGGCTGCAGGCCTGGGCGAGCTACGCAGAAAGACTGTGTGTCAGAAGCTGATGTTTGGGTCTGGGGAGATGGCCTGGCAGGAATATCCTCTGACAGTGGACACAGTGGTGTCTGTCTGTAATCCATCACTCCTACAGCAAGACGGGAGGCGGGAACATGAGAAGCAACTGAGTTGGGGGGAGCAGGGGGCAGGCAGGACCAGTGCATGCAGCACAGTGCAGAGACGAGAGACCCAGCCTCAACAAGGTGGGAGGGAAAGAACCAATGCCCAAAAGCTGACCTCTGACCTTATAAATGCCACGGTAGAGTGCCTGCACCCCTCCCACATCACACACACACACACACACACACAAATAAAATAGAATATAAAAGCCCCACCCCAAAACACCAAAATGTCTACAGTAATACTTTACTAGAATGGCATGGTAAGGGCTGGAGGGATGGCTCAGCGTTAAGAACATGGACTGTTCTTCCAAAAATCTTGAGTTCAATTCCCAGAAACCACATGGTGGCTCACAACCATCTGAAACAGGATCCAATGCCCTTTTCTGGTGTGTCTGAAGACAGCTACAATGTGCTCGTTTCATATATAAAAAATAAATAAATAAAATCTTTTAAAAAAAATTGGAGGGGAAAAAAAAAAAAGAATGTGCCTATCAAAGACACTCTCCTTGCTGGGCAATAGTGGCGCACGCCTTTAATCCCAGCACTTGGGAGGCAGAGACAGGCAGATTTCTGAGTTCGAGGCCAGCCTGGTCTACAGAGTGAGTTCCAGGACAGCCAGGGCTACACAGAGAAACCCTGTCTCAAAAAACCAAAAAAAAAGATCACAAAAAAAAAAAGCAAATTTTATGGTCAAAATAACTGCAATTACAATTTATTTGTACATATTTGTGATCTAACATAACCTTTACTAAACTTTAAGAGTCCACGTCCAGGATGTCACCCTGTGGCAGAATGCTTTGTCTTGCTGTACAAAGCCCTGGGTTCAATC
Organism: Montemys delectorum; assembly: GCA_019843815.1. NCBI lineage: Eukaryota > Metazoa > Chordata > Mammalia > Rodentia > Muridae > Montemys > Montemys delectorum. The sequence goes on along the minus strand of JADRCD010087786.1, from coordinate 36 downwards.
CCCAGCAACAAGTACACACACACACACATACACACA
>JADRCD010087782.1:0-10110 GCA_019843815.1 Montemys delectorum | reverse complement strand
TCCAGGACCAAGGGCCTCACCTCCTGCTGCTGTCAGTCAAGGCCACCATCTGCTACATTTGTATCTGAACCCATGGATCCCTCCAGGTACACTCCTTGGTTGGTGGTCTAAACTTTGGGAGAACTGGGCAGTCAGGCCAGCCTATGTTGTTTTTCCATTCTGTTTAAACAAAAAGCATTTTGTTAAGCAGGCAGACAGGGACAGCTCCCACCACATGATCATTGTATATGAGCTACCTTTACCCCCAATAACTTATTTTTTAATTTACTTTACATTCAGAACACAGCCCCTTCCCTTCTCTTCTCCCAATCTCACCTTTAAAAATACCTTCCCCCATTGACCCCCTTCTTCTTAGAGAAGGGGAGACCGCTTTGGCATCACCCAACACTGGGACATCTAGACCCAACAGGACTAGGCACACACTCTCCTACTGAGGCCCAACCAACAGTCCAGGTAGAGGGAAGGCAGCAGAGACTGAGACAGCTCCTGATTAGTTTGTTATAGGGACCCTCATGAAGACCAAGTTGAATATTTGCTACAAATGTGTAGGGGACCTAGGTCCAGCTCTAGTATGGTCCCTGATCAGTGGCCCAGGCTTTGTGAGCCCCATAGTCCCATGTTGGTTGAGGCTGTATGCCTTCTTGTGGTGTCCTTGATCTCTCTGATGTGCTCACTTCTATCCCAACCCCTTCACTAGACACCAAGAGTTCTGCTGATATTTGGATGTGAGTCTGTGCATTGGCTGTTGGCATCTCTGACAACTAGCTTGAGGCCTGGTACTGGGGAGGATACAGGAAGCCAATGGGGGTGATGGTAGCTGAAATTCCTACGAGAGGGTGATATAGAGACTGAAGAGGTACCTCCTGTAGCTATGCAGGACTTCCAGAGGAGGGAGGGAGACATTAATTCATCCACAAAACCTTCAACCCAAAATTTGTCTTGTCTACAAGACATACTGTAAAGATCAAGGATTCTCAGAAGAATGATACCTCAGACTCAAATAGTATGGAAAAGCAAAAAAGGATTTTTTTTCTGCAGAAGTCTAGTACTCTGTGGTCTACCATCTACCAAGATGGAGGTATCCCAGTAAACTAGCAGGCCCAAAGCACATTAGGGGAATTCTGGGGAGGAGTTGGAGACCTTTATCTTAATCTGTTGGATTGATCTCTAGGGGCATTTCAGAACTATTGCTGGGGAATGGGAAGCTGGAAACCATTGCTGGGGAAGCCTGGAAACTCATTACCTTTGCCTCAGATCAGGAGGGATGGAAGCTTATGATAGCTGGAGACTTGGATTTTTTTTCAGTAACTGACTTGCTTTGCCTGGACTTGTCCAGTTCTTCAAAACAGATTCAGGCCTAGTCTCCTGAACTGTCAATTTAAAGACTGTCATGGAGTTAGCCTGTCTCAGTGCAGGGATAAAGACTGAGCAGAGACTGAGAGAACAGCCAACTAATGGCTTCTTCAACTTGAGACACATCCCATGTGAGAGAGCCAACCATTGATACTATAAATAATATTATGCTATCCTTGAAGACAGGAACATAGCAAAACTGTCTCCTAAGGGACTTCATCCAGCAGCAGATGGAGGAAGATGCAGAGACTCACAGCCAAACAGGAACTATTTTTTTTTTAATGAAGATGTTACCTCATGTGTCCTGAAATGCAGATTCTAACATATTGCCTAGAAGAAACAACATACTAAAGAAAATAAGGAGTTGGCTGTGGAATATGCATAACTTTTGACCAATAGACTTAGGAAGGCCAAAGAGATACTAGAAACAGATTACTAAGAGAATTAGTCTGTCACTGCTGAGAACTTCTACATCTAAGTCTGAATACAGTCAAAATTAAGTCCTTAAAAGCAACAAATAATCAGACCTTGAAAATTATTTCTTAAATGAATATGTTACTTCTCTCCTTCCCTTTCTACCCTCAATCTCCTCCCATCTATCTATCTAAGCTTGATGGTCTGTTTTACTTTACCATTGGGTGTGTGTACATATATAAAACTATTATAGTTACATATATTTATATCTATATACAAACGCATATATATATATATATATATATATATATATATATATATAAATACAACCTGATGAATATGTTTTTGTTGCTTGTGTATATATGATCAGGCTGATAACTTTGTATTGAATAACCTACTAGAAGGTTCATCTTTGGGAAAAGCTAATTCTCCCTTTCTCAAGTCATTAGTTACCTAAAGTTCATTGTCTGAAGGTGGGACCCTCTATGATTTTTCCCTCCTGTGTTAGTATGTCCATTCTTCTTTCCTTGTTCAGGTCTTATTTTGGCAGGCATTTTGTTGAGGTATCATGGGTGAAGCTCATCTGGTGTTTCTAGGATACTCAATCTCACAGCAGATGTCCTGTCCTCTGATTCTTATATAATCTTTCTGTTTCACAAAGTTTCCTGAGTCTTAGCTGTGGGAGTTTTGTTGTAGATGTGTCCACTGGGGCTGGGAATTTGGTGATTAGTTATTATTTCTATTTTTATTAGTTGTGGCTTTCTTTAATGGCCTCTGTCTGTTATAAAGAGAAGTTTCTTCAATGAGGGGTGAGAGCCCCATTTATTTGTTGGTATAATCTTTTCAGTTTGCAGCTGAGTTCAGTATTCAAGTATATTTTTGTAAATTTTTCTGCTTATGTTCAACTGAGAATGTAATTTATAGTTCTGTTTTATGTATTCTTTTCTAAAACCTCCATTTTATTATTCCATAATATGTGTGTGTGTGCATGTGCATGTGAATATACGTGTCTATGGAAGCCAGAGGCATTGTGTCTCCTGGAGCTGGAGTCACAGGAAGTTCTGTTGCATTCTGCAACACAAAGAACAACTTATCAGTGGATACTCCACCTTTTAAGTTGTATTGTTGGTGGTCATTCCCTTGCATTCAGTCCTTCAATTGTCATTATTCTTTTTGGTCTTCTCTATTGATTGCCAGGTAGTTGTTTTTATCTGTTTTGTAATTAGAGTCACTTTTAAGGAATGATACTTTTTCAGTTTTGAGGCTCAAATTAGTTATGTAGAATACAGAGGAGGTAAGAGGTGGAGAGAGACAGAGAAAAAAGAAAAGTGATAGATGAGAGAGGGGTGAAAGAAAGGGAATAGAGAGGGAGCAAGAGAAACAGAGAGAGTAAGCAAGAGAAAATTGAGAGAGAGAGGTAAAGAGAACAAGAGCAAGAGAGTGAGCAAGAGAGAGCAGAGAGACAGGAGAGAAGAAAGAGGGGGAGAGGGAAAGGGAGACATGGAAGGGTAAAGGAGGGCAGAATATAAAAAATAAATTAGACTTTTTATTATGACAGATATCTTGTTTTAAATAAGTGAAATGATGGTATTGGAAAGACAAAAGCAACATGGATTAGCATAGAAAGCATTAGAAATGAAATGACATAAAAATAATCACAGATTCTAGAAAAGAATTTCATGTTATACATCAAGGAAACTTTCCTACTATAAGACAAATCTCAAATCAATATATGATAAAGGTATGCCTTCTAATTAGAAAAATAGACTTTGTTGTGAAGCTGATCCCTATCCAAGCATAATGACACAGTTAAAGCACTCAGATTCCTTCAGGCATCCCAAGAGAAGACAGCTGTCAAAAAACGCTCACTTCTAACTAATTTGAGTGGCACATTAATCATTATTTAAACCATAGCCACCTACTATGCCATGAGTAACAGTATTTATTCCTTCTACACAAGTGTAACATTGCATTCCCCAGTCAACTTCCCCATGTCCCTTCCATCTTCCATCACTGGTCTGTAATGAGCACTAGTACATTATCATTATGTAAGATCAAGCGTTTTAGTTTCCATGTGGGTGAAATGATATAATATTTGTATTCATATCCCTGGATTGTTTTGCTTAATATAATATCCTTCAGGTAATTATATGTTACTGTCCATGACATGGCTTTATGATTTTTAGTGAATCAGTGGTATTCCGTATTCCATTTTGTAAATGTACCACAGATTTTTATTCATTCATCACTGTTGAATATTTATCTGCAATATAATTGTCATCTTGGCTTCATGTATCTCAAGAGAAAATAATCAAGAAAACACATTATTTGTCATGTATGTATAACATGGCCACCAACAATTTTATATCTAGCTAAGCTGTCCATTAAGCATGATGGCTGCAAACAGTATTCACGTATAAACACTCAAGAAATGGTGATTTTTTTCCACATGTTCTTCTTTAGGAAGATGTTTCCCACATGTTCCCTCTTCTTTAGGAAGAGGTTTCCACATGTTTCCCACAAGGGGGAAAACCTCAAGCCAATTTTGGTTCACTCTCTAGTCCAAAACAATCAGAACACAATGTACAAAGAATTAGTTTATTTTGGTAATTGAGAATACAGTGGAGTCAGGTAACAAGGAGTGTGAAATACTAACTCAGATTTTATTATGTCATAAAACTAGTACTTAACTTTTTACACTGTAGCCTCATCATCTGTGAATTCATTCACATTTCTGCTTTTCTTACAGTGTTGTGGTTTGAATGATAATGTCCCTATAGACTGTTAGATGCACTGATAATAGCAGGAGCAGTAGGTGAATTCTTCTATATCATGTTTTGTACCAGGGATTGTTTTCATTGCTACACACACCCTGAGTCATAAAAACTTTGCAATTTTATGACTATGTTTGCTTTTAACCTCTATTTCCCATATCTGAAAAACAAAACACAAAGCTTTGTAGATCACACAAGCATATTAATTGCACTTAGATGAAATGACAACAGCAGCCAGAATTATTACTATGGAGGTTTATTTATGATAATTTATCTCAGAGGCTGAAATGAGAGATAAATCAGATTTATCAGACTTGAGGATGGAGTGTCCTCCATTGAGCTAAGTAAATTTTATTTGAATTGCATTTATTTATGTTTGCTTATTCAGTGAGCAGTTGGTAGTGCCATGATATGCAATGAAAACAAGGAAGTTGGTAAAAACTTCAACCATCTAGGCACAGAACACACTTTAGTGATTCACCCAGGATTATTAACTGGTTTTAGATATTGTTGTCAATAATGCCTAAAATTCTACATAATCCTCAGAATCAGATATATTAACTGAAAGTTACACACAGTTACCAAGGTTATCATTGGAAAAGATTTTTAAAATCATTACTGATTTTCTTTTTCAAGAATGAACATGAGAGCTATCTTATAATGTATTCAGGCAAGTTAAGTTCACTAGAGCAACAGCCATCTTTTATTTTTCCTTATTTATTTAAGAATTTTATTTACTTTTCAAATTTACTTTTCTTTTTTAAATTCTCCCTCAACTCTTACCATTACCATCCTTTCCGTCTTCCCATCCAGCTTTGGGAAGATGCACATACAAACTCACAGTGATTGTGAGAGTGTGCAAAAAACTTGTACAAGTTCCAATCAGATAACGTTCTAGCATAGAAGTAGGAAGGTAGGCATGAAACCCAACAGTTATTCTGTATGATTACTCAGCAAATGTCATGTGTCTACCTAATTGCTTTATCTATACTATGTTACAAAATCCTTATCCCCAAAACTGGGGGAAAAGCATGGTGTGTGCATTCAAAACAATAGGGGTCTAGCATGTTATTTGCTAGTCCATTTGTCTTGGGATAAAGTATTAAAAAATTAAAGTATAAATGTGAATTATAGATAAAAATGTAGAATAAACATCAGGCAGAAACAGTCTGGGAAATATTAACTCATGGATGGATGAAGACATCACCTTTCAAAGGTTCTGCAAGATGTTGTAGTGCTGAAACATGTGAGTGCATGGTGGATATGTTACCATCAAATCACCACAATGGGATTCCTGGCATCTGAAGAAAAGGGGTAAATAAGTATGACCTGATAACTTTGATGAATAGTGTTTGGGGACAACAGTGATGAAATGTAAATGTCCTTAAAGAAGACTGTGTTTTGGATGTTTGAGGAATGACAAGGAGTCCATTGGATTGAGTGAGGTAAGATGTGTTCTATCTGTTTGTGATAGTTTGCATTGGCAACCACAGAAGGCCAATACAATATGCCTTGTTTATAGTTAGTTACTCTACTGGCATCTGAAGAAAAGGGGTAAATAAGTATGGTTTGCTCGCGACAGGGTTTCTCTGTGTAGCCTTGGCTGTCCTGGAACTCGCTCTGTAGACCAGACTGGCCTTGAACTCAGAAATCTGCCTGCCTCTGCCTCCCAAGTGCTGGGATTAAAGGCATGCACTACCACTGCCCAGCCTAGTTACTCTACTTTTAAATTCTTAAATACTCATGATGTTTAAGAACCTGATAAGGATATGCTGTGTGACTACGAAGCATAGATATTAAACAATCCCTACCACTGACAGAGAGTCATTTAGCCATAATCTCTACTATTTTTTCTTTTATTAGATGTTTTCTTTATTTACAGTATCTCCTTTCCCAGGTTCCCCTCCAAAAGAAAAAGAAAAGAAAATAAGAAAAAATATATAATAAGCCCCCCCAAACTAAAACAATTCCCTGTTCTGTTCCCCCTCCCCCTGCTCACCATCCCACCCTCTCCCACTTCCTGGCCCTGGCATTCCCATGGGAAATCCATGATTTGAGTATTAGTCGATCTAATATTAATGTGTGCATACTCTCAACAGGTTCTACAGGCAGAAAGTAAAAGTACAAATTCATTGCAATATCTCTTTGTTTTTGTGTTCCACACAAAATGTTCCACATAAAAATGGAAAATTGATTCCTTATGTATCAGAATCACTGGTAATTTTTACTGCAAGTAGGGTAATTACATAGAATGCCAGAGAAGCAAGTCCACTTCTGCCATTTTCTAGGTTTTTGACCTTGTGTAAATTTTTTCCTTTCAAAGTTGCTCCAACTCACCAAGTACTGTTGGCTGGATACCAGCCTTAGTCCTGAGAAAATCAGAAACCTTTCTCTTTAGCATAAGTGACAAGAGCCTCAGGGCATAATAACTATTCAGTTAAGGCATAAAGGAGTAATGGGTACTTTCTGCTATTCATTGTAATCTTCCAGGGTGAGATGCTCTGGCCTCTGATCACAAAGTACTTTTGCATGTAGCACAAGGCACAGACTATTCTTCATTCTTATCATAAGTTTCATGACTTTATGACTATTCAGGAAAATATATGTCCATTGTCTTTGGGAAAAGTTATGGCACAAACAGTAAAGAGGACTTAGAAGAACATTCTTTAACAAATCAGGATAAAGGTAGAAAAATCAATTTAAGGATTGCTAACTCCCAGAGAGTTGTCAAAATCTATGAATAAGGAATTTGGATAAGAACTTTTCATTCCTGAAGATATATCTAAATTGGATAGTGGTAGTTCTGACTGAGACTATGTTATGATGGAAAATAATCATCAAGAATTAATTAAAACAGTAAATATTTTGCTCTCAAATTAAGCTCCAGAAATACCCTTTGTCTCCTGGGTTGGGATCTCGTTTTTCACACATATGAACTGAATTGTAACTAGCACTAAACCAATGTTTTCCATTGCGGAGATGGGTTTTCCTATGGCTGTGGGCAGATCAGGTATCCTATGAGCACACTTAACCTGCAAATTTTCCTGGAGTCGGGGTGAGGATAAGCTAGATATATATGCTAACAATGCTTGAAGAAAATCAAAGATTTCCTACTTATTAATGAGACACTTAATTTTAACAAGTGAGTTAAACTCTTTGGAGCCCAATTTCTAAATCTTTGTTCCTATGTTTCCTAGTGGAACCAAGTACATAGTTCCACATGATGCTACTCTGATGAGACTTTTATGGGTATGTTCAAGGAGGACTGCTGGTCTATATAGTTCTTGCTTGCATCTGATGAGGATATTTATCAGCCATGACAACATTGAGGGTTTTTTAGGGCCATTAGTTCAGCAGAAGTATAAAGAGCCTATGTGTTAGAAGCTCACATTCCCCAGGTCCTGTGCCTTTATCAATATTTTCCCTCATGTTTACATATATTCATAACAGAAATAATGTCGGTAAAGAATCCCTGATTTCTTCATAGACAGTTGGTGACTGATGATTGTTAACTCTATTCTTAGCAACATGGCCATGATGTCTGGTTTCTATGACCATTTGTTCTTTATTTCCAATTGTCTTGCAGTCCACAAAGCCAGCTGCACTGGAGACACCTACTTCTGGTTTTGTGTTTAATTTTCCAAATATCTCCCTCCCTGCTCACCTTCCTTCCTCTATCTTCTCATCTTTTTCCTTCCTCCCTCTCTTCCCTTCCCTCCTCTTTCTCCTGTCCTCAACCCTTAAGACAAGTTCTTGGTTATCAATATCAGTATCAGTATCTTGGAATCAGACTGAGTTGGATGTGATCTTGAATGCACCTGTGTGGTGCTGTGTTGAATAAATATTAATATCTCACCTTTCTCTATCTTGAAAAAAATTCGGGGAAGGACACAGACTTCATCTTATAAAATTATAAGATTTTCAAAGATTGTCTGTCATGTAGAAGAAGCCAAAAGCTCCTCGACAGGGCAGGCAACACTTTCAGAATGATACCATAGAAGATTTTAAGGTAGATGTTTCTAATTTGTTGAATCATTCTATGCAATTTAGTACAAAGGGAATTCACTCTGTAGGAAGTGTATGTGTGTGTGTGTATGTGTGTGTGTGTGTGTGTGCGTGTGTGTGTGTGTATGTGTATGTGCAGACAGAGTAGGAGGAGTAAAAATGGAGAGTAAAGTCAAAGGACAGGGTTGCTCCTGTGCATGCTATCTGAAGGCAAGTGGAGGTGATGAGTCATCTTGTGGGCTGTGTGTTGCTAGCTGTCTATATGCATGGACTGAAGCAGGTTAGTGGAAAAAGAGGGGGTCATGTTTGGAGGAGAGAGTAAGGGCAAGTGAGGATTGAGAAAGGTTGGAAATCAACTCTCCATAGCATCTTTGCAGTACAGCAAGCAGAGGGTGGAGAACTGTGGATTGAGCTGTCATTCATTCTTTTCCTCCTTGGATGAGTGAGCACAGAATAGGTGACTGTACCTGCAACAGAGACCTAGTTTCAACATCTGTATAAGAACAAAATATTATCACAAAAGAGGGAGACTATTAAGGATTGTTCTGGAAACGTCTACAAAGTATGTTGTTAAGGAAGCAAGTTCTAATATAGGTAGTGTATGGGCTCAACCACACTTGAAATTTGAACCATACAAATGGCATCCTCAGGAGACAAGTAACTTCAAAACAGAAGAAGGGATCTCATCTCCTGGTGTGGTTGTGAAGGTTAGTCAGGAAGCGTAGAGGAGTAGCTAGCATTCTATACCTGTGTCCAAGGCGATGCAGAGCCATGGAGAAATTATGGTTTTTCATGCATGACAGCTTGAAGAATGCAGAGCATAGGTTACTTGTGTTACTCCATGTCGAACAAAGAAATGTCAAGGAAGCATCACCCTTGATACATTGCCAATATGGCTACCCAAACATTACCTGAACAAGGACAGAATTAGTTTTCTCCCATGGAGGAGACTCCTTGTTGGCTACCCAATACCATGTGCAGCAGTAAAACAGACTCAGAAAGTTGTATTTATTTGTGTGTGAATATTCATATATAATTTTAGAAGAAGAGGCAAGGAATCTGAGAAGAGGTAATATGGAGGGGACATTGCAAGAATTAGAGAAAAGGGGGAATGGAGGAAAGTGATGCAATTTGTTATTTTAATAAAAATTTAAACTGATATTTGTAACAAGAAGATTTTATTAGTATATTAACAACCTTGATTTAACTATTCATGGTGTGAAACTATATCTAAACATCACATTTGACTGCACTGTATCCAAACTATATCACATTTGACTTACATATATAAACAACTATTTCCCAAATGAAAAGGGAAATAAGCAACTATGTCTAGAGCCCCCATAGTGTCTTTGAGTCCCAGAGGAGAAAGGAGTGTCTTTCATGAGTGACAAGGTAGAACCTTAAGTTGGTCACTTAACTGGATCTTCAGTATTGTTTACCTGATTGTTTAGCATGATGGAGCATCTTAAGTCAGTAACAGTAACATGGATAATGAATCCACAGCAGGAAAGTATTCATGTGCTATTCTTTAAAGAATGGAGGGGCTGACATTTAAGATGCT
>JADRCD010087760.1:0-10479 GCA_019843815.1 Montemys delectorum | reverse complement strand
TTTTTTTTTTTTTTACCATCTAACATCAGTAATACAATGATTTATTTAGTTATTTTTAGCAGGGCTGTTCAATTACAGTTAATTCGTTGTACTAAAATTATTTGCTTTGTCAACAAATATATAATTGAGATGTGACTTCTAAAACTGTGGTCTCATGCTTCACAGCATTTCTTCTTTACCTGGGAAACTTGTCCTCAACCATTGAGGACTGCTTCCAATGTCCCTTTCTTTGTGAAGTATATCTAAGCTAAGAGTTTCCAGTCTTGAAATCGAGCACACAGGTCCCATTTGTATACTTGCCCAGAAGTATAACACCAAAGAAAACTTCCTCTCCAACACTGTAAATTCCTTAAGTGTCCTCTCCACTCTGTTTCCAGGTCCTGAGCAGATGCAGCAAGTAGAATGTTCAGAAAAAACTGTGACATAGGGTGGGAACTTAGTGGCTAGGGATGAAGTTAAGGGGAGGTATTTTTCTAGAGCATGGCCAGTAATTAAAATATATTTCTCAATGGACTTTTCTCCCACAACCAGATGTCATTTTATTGAAAGAAAAGTTTGCTAGGTGTGCCTTGTCCTGGTCCTTGTTTGTATCCGCTAGCAATAATTTCTAATGAGTGCTAAAAACTGTACACTAAGAATAATTTTCTGTCCTTTCTGGTTATGAACATTAAGATAGTAATTGATTTATATTTTCTAAGACACACTTCTTTCTTTTTGTACAAATTAGGACACTATTTCCTTGTCTTTAGCCTCCTGGCTTCTTTTCCATTTTCCAAGAACTTTCCAGGTGGTGGTGACTCACTTGGAGAAAATGGCTTCTTTCACTTGGACCTTTCAACAGCATTGTTTGTAATGGTCAGGGGCCATGACTAGGAGAGCTGTTTCTTGGAAAAAGTATATTTGAATTGGGCAAATCAGAGGCTGAAAGTTAGGATGGCCAATAAATGTGTTATTGACAGAGGCTTGGCGTAAAAAGAGAGCTAAGTCTAGGAAGGCCATTTTCTCTGAACTACGGCCCAGCAAGCATTTCGGATGGCCCTCCTGTCTTCCTTCCCTTCCCATTATTTTGGCTGTATGTCTCCTCATTGCTGTTCTTTGATTCCTCTGTGCTGAACTTGGATGGTTAGAGCCTTGGCACAAAAGGGACCAGAAAAATGCATAGCTGTCTTGGAGATTCCAGTTAGGTCCTAGGTCAGGAAAGGTTTATGACTGAAATAATAAGAGAACAGGAAATGATTTCAAAGACATTAATAAAGTATATTAATAATCAATATACTTAGGACATATGTTTATGTTCTATATATTATATTTTTATTATGTAATTATATATTGTATATATTTAAAAAGGAGGAGGCATCCACTACATAGACAACAGACACAAATACCTCAAAACTACTAATTCATTCCAGTCTTAAATATAACATATTTTTTGAGAACCTATTATGCATCCTGTCCTATATTATATATTAGGAGGATACAGAGACATAACAATAAACATGTTGCAATGATTAAAATATTTTCTACCTTAGTAAAAAGAATGATAGATTATTTTTTAAAGTGTTTTTTTTTTGACAACATTGGAAACCAAAATACAAGTGAAGTTTTTAAAAGGTTAGCGTCCAGTGACTGGAAAATGAAATTCATCCAAACTCTGTTGCAACTTTGTGTTTGTTAAATGACCCTTGATCTACTGTAAATGTGAAGAAAACAAAATTGAAAAGCCCACAGCTTGTCTCCTGACCCAATATTGTGGGGTTGTTCTGCAGAAAATGAAATAGGCCTGGTTGTTAGTGAGAATGAGAAATTGCATCATGTACGTTCAGTCTAGCTAAGGTTCTTGTCCCTTCAACATGGATCTTACCACTTATTTGGGTAAGTCCTACAGTGAGAAACAGACTATGATTCTCTAAGGGGTTGATTTGCTGCTAAAAGCCTGAAAGCCAGACTCCTGATCCTAGCAGCCCATTCAAGGGGCAAATGTAAACAACACTCCTTTGCTCAAAGTGGAAAGGTTTGAGTTGAGTGCCTTCCAGGCAGTCACACTGGTTGCCATTTTATGAAGTCTATTTCTGTCTTGTACACATCCCTCAATTTGCATTCCTGCTGAAACTTGCCACTAGGTTTGCTTCCCTGTGTGGGAGGTAAAATGGATTTAGAGGGTAGAAAAGAAAGGCCCTTTTGTGAGGGGGGAGAATACAGAACTTCTACTTAGTGCCACTCTTAGGTGTCCCATGGCCTTTTTGATGGTTGTTAGAGAAACTCTTTTAGTATTGGCATTAACCATAGTTCCTCAAACATTTGAAATTTTCTGAAACTTAAATGAATTTGGCTCATTAGATTGAAAGAATGTGAAGATGATCTAAAAGAAGTGGAAATAGTTGTAAAGATGGTTCAATGCAAAGGGTAAAGAACAATCATTGCTCTTCAATACCTTTTACCAGATGTTTGGTCACATGAGATGTCATTACATCAGGTTCAGTTCTCATCCTCCATGGGGGTCTGCATCCTGTCCAGGGTCTGAGGTTGCTTAGACAGGACAATGACCAAACACTTCAACATGAACAAACTTATCAGAATTCTATGGCCAATTGATCCTTTCCCAGTAACCAGTCCTTTGCCATTGCCAATGCATTGCGCCTAGATCCTTTCTTGATGAGGATCAATTTAATTGCATAAGTACACAATCTTAAAAGGCTTGAAAAGCAACTGCTTTGAGTCAAAACTTGGAACAGCCAAGCAAGTTGGATGATTGTGTAAGCAGTGTCCAAATTTTAATTTTTGGAAGACTAAATGTAGGTCGTAGACAAGAAGAGAATTTAGTTGTAAAAGCAGCAAATCAAATGAGAACAATCAGAGAAAGGGATCCTTGGAGGATAGGAACCATTTCTTTTTTTATTCTTTCCTAAAGATTACTATTAGCTTCCTAACAGTGAGTTAATAGTTTCCTAATGGTGAGTGAGTGAAGCCTCATGGGTACTAAATGAGATTTATTCAATAAATGAACTAATTGAGAATAAATTTTTGACTATATGATTAATTCTGAAGTATGCTGGAAGTAAGTGAGTAATTCAGTGTGATCCTTATCTGAGGATATTTTATAAAATAATAGTTTTTTAAAAGTGCTACTAAGTAGGAAAGTCAGATGCTCCATAGGGACAAAGAGAAATAAAGTAGATGTCTTTTGCTCATGAGTTCTCCTTGCTCATTTCATTCCTCACTTCCTCTTCTTTCCTCCCTCCTCTAAAATAGGATTTATTTCACGTGCTTCCCTTGATCCCTGTGTAATAGTGTGTCTTAAAATATTGATGGTTTTCAAGGTATAGCCATAGGAAATACCTCTTCATGTTCTAATCTGAAAAACAAAACTAAAACCTACAGATGGTCAAAGTGCATTCACATCATTTACCAGATAAAGAATCTGAGATGTCTCATTTATGTCACTTGACCACACTGTGTGACTGAACCTCCCTTGCTTCACAAATCTGGAAGAAAGGATTGTTAGGGAAACAGCAATTAGTTCTAGTACCATCATATTAATTCTTTTGTTGGAAGATCCTTCATCATTCTGCTTTCCAGGCACATAAGACTGACACATGAAATGTAGCTAAACTAGACCTTGTCTCAACATCTACTCCCAACTTTCTTCAAATGTGAAAACAGTTACTTACCTGGCTCTAAAGTGCTGTTGTATAGGATACCTCTCTACCTCTGTTTATGGTGAACTGACATGAAAGCCTTTTGAAATTCAATGAATCAGTGTCTCATGCCGCTCCCTACCATGCCCCCACCTCTGCTCCCTGTCTGTCTTGTACTAGTTCACTGGCTTTTTTCTTCCCTCGAACTGACACCTTCTTCACAGAGGTTCAGGGGGAACCAGGTTCAGTGTAATTACCAACCCCCAAGCCCTATTATTGGTCTCTCAATGGAATGAGTAAAACAGGCTTGTAGTAAAACCATGAATCTTAGAAGGATGCCTAGACTAGAAGAGGTTCCAAAACTCAGAGCGAGGAGGGCTGAGTCATTAACCAATAAAGCAGTTGGGAACTAGGAAATAAGCTTTTATTGGGTTTGAAGTAAGGCCAAGGGTCAAAAGGTACATAGCAACAGACAAAAGGAACATCTGTAAGGAGGTGCCCTGTGAAGTATGGTGTATTTCGTGGCACACACAGCTTTCACAAACTGTCAAATGGCACACCCCAACTTCTTATGACCACGATGCTCTCCAAATGTTCCCCAATGTCACTGCTCTAGAAGCTTTAAACTTTGAAAGATTATTGTTCCTGAGGCTTTTAGGATTCACCATTTTCTAAATCACTCTCCAAGAAGCAATTGTGGAATAATAAGTATAGATGCCTCGCACCTCATTCTTCCGAAGTGTTCTTTCACTTTGGCTCACCACTTCCATTACAGTTAATGGAACTGCCAGAATTTCCTCATATGCCACTCAAGTGCAAACGCTAGTGTGCTTCTGCTCCTGGTCTGCAGTTTTGAAGGACATATGCTTTACATCTAAATCGAAGACAACTGTGAACAATCTTTTGCTTTTTGGTAACTGCATTCTAAAACATATGAATACACTCTATGTTCTTGATGTTTACCTGCTATTTCTCCATTCCCCTTTCTTTCCCACTTTCATTCAACCTTATCCTTCAACTGGAAGGAAAATATGGATGAAATGACATATTCAAAGGCCAGGGAAGAAGAAGTGGGAAAGAAACCTTAGCCAGGGCAGTTTAGTGACTATATGAACCATGGTTGAAAAAAAAAAAAGCAAGGAAGGAATTGTCATAACCTGGAATATAGAAGAGGTGAGAATAGCATATGTAAAACAATATTAATATTGTTTAAAGGCCATTCACACCCTTCTCTGTTTCAGGGAACAACCATTCCTTCCTCCTTTCTACAAAGGTACACACATGCTCCAAACTTCCTTCCCCTCCAGGCACACTCTCCACTTTGCCCTATTCTTCACTGCTACATGACCTTGTAAGCTGAACCTAATGAGGAGGCTCCCTTTTCGATTACAGTGGTGCTTGGCCAGCTGAGCATAGGCCAGGGGGAGAAAACTCAGTGAAATTAGGCTATCTACTCCCTGGCACCCTGCCTGAGAGATCGCTAGCTATCTCTACTAAAGGTCACGAGTCCTGACAGTGAGTCCTCTTCATACAACTGACATTCCCTCCTCCTCTCTGAGTTCTGGCAGCTGCTCCTTTTTCTTTAGGTCTAAGACCCTGTAATGGAGCTCACTGTTGATGTCTCTGTGATACCACAGTATCTCCTTTTTTGTGTGTATTCTTTCCCCACTTCTGCAATCTGTCCTCTTTGCTAAACTCTACTTAGGGTATCCACTCTCTGTTTCATATATTTTTACACAGAAACCTTGGCTGAAATTCCCAAGAAACTTCTTGATTTTTTTTCTCTCTTGACATTTTTTTGGGCAGGGAGAATGAAACACAAAGTTGCAAAGGAGAAGATAATATGTAAGGAAATGTAGCAGGTTTATGGCCATTGTTATGTTCTCTGGACACACTGAGATGAAGCTCCTAAGAAAAATCTCAGAACATTACTGATAGCCTTCTATACCCTTTACCAACTGAACAGTCTTGCTTGCTTGTGCTATCCAAAATCAGTCATTAGAAATGTTTAGAGGCCATGACTCTCCTGTCTACTCATTCCTGCAAAGTTCATATCCTTGTTAAACTCTAGCAACCTGGGAGGCAATGGCCTGAGGCATACTTAGGTCTCTGCGTTGCTGTAAATCAGTTTGCACTCCTTTGCTTCCCTTGGACTTAGTTTGCAGAGAATGAGCTTATATCCTTTTGCTTCCCTTGGAATGGAGTCTCAGGAAGCCTGGGAAGGGGGGTGGTACAGTTAAGCCTCTGCGATTCCACAACAGCTGCCAGCATTCTGGCTAGAGTGTATCTGCTCATTAACTGTGTCCAACCTGGAATGTTTCATACTGTCAGAGCTAGAAGAGTCCTAGGAAATCAACCAGTCCAGAGACTCTCAGAATCTGGAGATGGGCTTCAGGGACATTATTTACAACCCTTCCCCCACCACAGTCCCAGTTATATTGAAACTTAACTATCTAGGCACATTTTCTCCCTTTGGGAGAAGCCATAGCTTTTGTCAAATTCTCTAAAGGATTCATGACACGAAGTAGCCTTGACAGATCAGCATCGTTACTTTACAATATAGGAAGCTAGGCCCAGAGAGAAAGCAGTGAGCCAGAGGCAAATATTAACTTTCAATGTAGTTTTCTTTTTAAAAAATATAGATATTCTTTACTCTATTAGATTCCGCAATTTTGCCTTTACCATGCTGTGATCACAGGAGGCAACAGATAAGTGTTATATGCAATAGATTATTGCAATCAGTCGTGCAAATGCACTCCTTCATTTTTAATTCACCTTACTAAACAGAACCTGAAATTGTGTGGGCCCAGGGCCAATCTAAGAGTTTAATGGTGCCAAGGGATCAGGCAGGGTTTTTCCACCCCAGTTCTCTCTGATGAATGGAGTTCTGTCTCGTCCCTGTTTCTCTGAGCCAACTTGTCCCCAGGGCTCCATGGAAGGGCAGGTGTCAGTCCTGGGCATGGACTCAACAGCCTAACTCCAGCACCTCTGCAGCTGTTCTCATGCCTGAGAGGTCTCCAGTGGGAGTTGATACAGACTGTTGGGAAAATGGCAAAAGAAAACTAAGGAAAAAAAAAAAAAAAGACTCCTCAGTACTGAGGAGTTACCAGGTTTCCAAGGGACTGACATTACCTAACATTAGGTTATTAAATCATAAACCAGCTCCTGGTAAAATATAGTAGAATGTCTTGTTTCTTCCTGTCTCCTCTTTGTGCTTCCTCTTTCTTAAACCAGTGTTATCCTGACTCTCCTCCTGTCTTTCCCTACCCAGGGTTTCCCTATCTAATGTAGCAGGGGCCTTTGCTGCATACCATAGGCACTCCATGTCAGAGTGGAATAAGTTATATCAAGTTCTGGTATCAGCTGTGTTGTTAACTAGAAATATGACCTGTAAAGACCACTTAACCTTGATGGGCCCCATTTTTGCTTTATGTATTAAAAGGGGTGGGACTAATGAACCCAATGGGGTAATGAATGTGCGGTTGCTTAAAACAAATGCAAATTAGCAAAAGCTATGTAGAACAACTGTGGCCTTTCACCAAGCCAAGATAATGACTGTAAAGAGTGAATAAATTTGAGTGTCAATATCTCAGTCGAGTTCTGACTTCCTAGATTTCAGTCTTGAGGACCTTCAAGATTGGAGTAAACAGAGTCACTGCTGGCTATTTGGCTAAAAAGACCAGTGGAAAAATCAGTTGACCTTTAAACACAATATATTCCAAAAGTTTCTTACAGTATTTTGCTACCTGAGTACCTGTGAAAAAGTTTTCTGAGGACTAGTCACTGAGTCAAAAACTGAGACCTAATATACTTTAGTGTTGGAGGATCAGAGTGAGTTGGTCTGGTATTACTTGCCATAGGAATAAGTAAGGCTACCACAGAAGGATTGAGAATTGCCAGAGAATGGTATAAATAGTGGGAGATGGGTATCAACTGCACAGTCAGTGTGTTGAGATTGTTTTCTAAGACCATGGGATGGGCCACAAACTAAAACCAACCACCACCATGAGGTAAAGCAAGGGAAGTAGGAGACATGGACAGTGTTCTCAGGATGTAGTTGAAAGAGGGAGAAAAGAAAACAACCCATGGAAGGTATAAGGTGCTTCAAGAGAAAGGCTTTCGCTGAGAAAAGGATTACATTGTTTTTAAGCAAGCGGTTGCAAATTACCACTTGCAATGGTTTGAAGGGAACACAGAAGTTAGTTAAAAAAAAAAATTCAATCTTTGTGTCTTACAACATTCTCCAAACTAGGCCTCCTCAGGACTCCAAATGATTTAAATCACCCAGATATAAACTCACAATAAAATGCAGTAAGCACACAAAGAAATGAATCACCATAAGAGAGAATTAAAAGAAACCAACATATTTAGGCTTCAGATATTAGAACTATAGGAAACACAGCAGAAATGATTTTATTATGAATTGGTTAAAGAAACGAAATAAAGTTTCCAGGTAGAATAAGGTCATGCAAAGGCAAAGTGTCCAGGGAAGCCTTATCCACCAGATGACCATTCATGCTGGGGTGCTAAGATGAGGCTAGAAAGTGGAATTGGATTTGACAACATAGAACGTGGAATTGGATTTGACAACATGCAAGTAGTTGTTGACCTTGGCAAGAGCAGCCTTGCTGGAGCCGGATGTAGGTGGATTCCTGATTGCATTAGGGTGGGAGGAAAATTAGTGGTGAGGAAAAGAATATAGCATAGACTAAATGCAAAAAAAAAAAGCTTTCAATTTACTTTTTATTAGCAAACAGTCATAGAGCAAATATTACAATATTTTCATGTGGGTATTTAATGTTCTTTGGCCACATTCAACCCTATGACCATCTTTTCCTTCCTCTTGTCCTTCTTTACTAAGTGTTTTCCTTTTCCCAAATAGTCTCCCTCCTAGAAAGGTTTCAAAAACATTTAAAAAGAAAGCATTGTAGAAATACAAGCCTCATTGTTTTTATTTCCTCAAAGGCTTGAGAGGAATGCAGATATTGAATAAAAAAGTTTGTGCCAAAAAAGGGCACTATAGAATTAAGGAGCTCCTTGCCCTGCCTTCCCCACCCCCTCCAAATGTTGTTATTAAAAACTCACAAGCAAAACTAGAAGATAACCCCAAGGGGGGGGGGGAAGAGTTTGATAAGAAACCCAGGATCACCTAGAAACATTGCATAGCTTATGAAGCCAAGTCGGGGTCAGCCCCTGACTGGAGTCAGTCCAGAGCTGGCAGGCAGGAAGTGTTCCAGAATGAAAGTGGCAATAACTTCTAGAAAGCCTCACTGGTAGTGTTTACTGAATCTTTCATTAACTCACTTTGCAAAGCTTGCCAGCCACACACTCTATGGCCATGGCACATTGTTGGCAAGACTGGAAAAATCAATGTGGTTTGTCTGCTATGCCACAAGGGTTCCCTTTTCCTCACCACTGGGGCTAGTCTTCCCTATAGATGCGCGCTGACATGCTTTGCCCTTCCCTTCACCCTGAATTCTACCTGGAGGCAATTAATTGGATGTTTGTCTGCACAGCAGGTTAGCATACAGATTTGGACAATTATGCTGGGCAGCGTTTTGGGAGGGGTAAAATCGATTACTATAGCCAATTAGAGGTAGCTCTGTTTCTTTAGGGCTGTTAAGAAAATGGCATACTCCTGCCTCCTGCCCTTTGTTTCCATAGCTACCTCTACTGAGACCACCCCCTGTTCCATCAACCTGTATCCTGTCTGTGCCTCACGACTGAGTTTGTGAGTTGTCTTCCCTGTCCAGCCTTCCTCAGTCCTCTATAGAAAACATTTTATTGACACATATCCACTCATGGGTTTCACAAACACGTTTTATTCCAGCTTATCATGGACTCTGAACACGTTTGTCATCACCATGCCCCACGAGTCCCAGATAGTCTCTCTTTTACTTTCATGCCATGTATATAAATGATTGTGGGAGGCCACGGTGATCTATATTTTTGTTGTTTTCTTTGTCTTCCATGTTTCCTCTTACTCTTTGTGCCTCTACAGCAGTGCTAACAACAGCCTGCGTTGTATTCTAATTATTTATGAGGTTCACACGTGCTTATTAGGCTGTCAGCTGTGAAGGCAGGAGCCTTTTATTGTTTGTCTCTGTATTTCTCACATACTCCCTTTGCCCAAGAACATGTTTAATGATCAATATGGGGGAGGTTGAGCTTTCACTAAAAATATTACACATGCCAAAAATTGAGTCTCATAGATTTGTAAATCTTCCTGAGGAACATTTCTTTCTGAAGAGTTAGGTAAGTGAATTATAGAATATAGTAACAGCAGGCACATGCAAGAATGGCCATTATCTGTAATATATGGGTAGAGAATCTCATCAACCCTAAATCAAGACACAGAGAGAATTTTCCATTTACAGCTAATAAACTCAAACGGCTTCCACACAGTGATTTGTTACCTCCATTTCTGCACTTGATACTGGACCATCCAAATAATATATTGTTCATGCTAATGTACACCCATGCTACCCTCCCTCTCCCTACACCCACTTTTTTTTTTAAAGCATGAGGTAATGTTTCATTCAATGCTAATGTGAGTTAATTTTATTGATTTTGTGCTGCTGGTTGATTAATTATAAAGGTAGGTGTCATGCATGCTTATGTATTCTCTCCTTGAGAGAACTTAGAGTGAGCTTATGTCAGCAAGACCTTTATTCTTCAAGGATGCTGTGATGTCACAAGGAGTATTCTGTTACCACGCTTGTCACTTTCTTCTAAAAATGATGGCCTCGGAGAGCTAATTAGAAAATAACAGTGATGTGTTTAAAGTGTGAGCCAAGGTGGAATTGATGTCACTGTGTCACCTGAAAAATCTAAAAAGCAGGCA
>JADRCD010087719.1:0-10318 GCA_019843815.1 Montemys delectorum | reverse complement strand
TGTGTGTGTGTGTGTGTGTGTGTGTGTATGTGTGTCTGGGTGAGAGTATGTATTATGTGAGGGTGTTTCTATATGTGCATATCTCTGTGCGTGTCTCTGTGTGTGAGTATGTGTATGTGTGTGTGAGAGAGAGTGTATGTATTTGTTTGTATATATCTGTGTGTGTCTCTCTGTGTGAATGTCTTTGTGTATATGTGTGTGTCTATGTGTATGTGTGTCTTTATGTGTGTTTGTGTGTATATGTGTGTGTGTATCTGTATGTGTGTATATCTGTTTGTGTGTGCCTATGTGTGAGTGTGTCTCTCTGTGTTTGTGGCTCTGTGTGTGTGTCTCTGTGTGTATGTTCAGTGTCAGACATCTTCCTCAAGCACTGGCCATCTTATTTTTTGAGACAGGGACTCTCATTGAACCTGGAGCCAATTCAGCTGGACAAACTGCTCAGTGATTCCAAGAACCCTCTGACCTCTGCCTTCCTATCACAAGCATAGGATATAATACAGGCTTTTATGTGGTTGTGGGGATCTGAACTCAAGTCTTCGTGCTTATGTAGCAAGCACACTGCAGACTGAACAAGTTTTCCATCTCAGCTGAGGCTTGACCCGACTGAGAAACACATCAGTATTCTGACTGTGCTTGAGGAGGGCAGGGCCATGAGTAAGGCTTGATAAGCAGAGGAGTTATGGAAGTTACATCTTGAAGTTTGGCTAGCAGGAAGCTTGCGGGCGAGTTTAGGCAAGATGAGAGAACAGTCCAGGCAGAGCGAACAAGCAGATGCAAATGCGGGCTGGTGTAAAACAGGTACAACATTTGGGAAGCTGTAAACCACTGCTTAAAGCTGGAATTCCCATCTGGCAAGAAAACCCAAGGCTGCTTGGATAGGGAGGGGTAGATCACGCCTGAAACATCAGGCTTCCAGTTAAATTCTCTAGACCCATGTTATCTGATGTGGTAGCCATGAGTCATGGGGGACAACTGAGTTGAAGTTAGTTACAACTTCAGTTTAAAAATTCAATACTGCACACTACCTATATTTCAAGGACTCAATAATCACATGCGGTAGGAGTCACATGGGACAGATAAGGAACAGAGAGAACTTATCTACAAGCAAACACAGTTCAACCAATAGCATCTGATCATGCTCTAAAGAACCATAGAAGAATTGTAGGCAATGGAATACCAGTTCATGGTTGGATTACTCTGCTTGTAGTTTCTGGAGGGGGTATAAGAGAATCTAGGGATCAGGTAGGAGGCTTTGGGCACAGGTGCGGAGGCTGTGGGCACAGGTGTGGAGGCTGTGGGCACAGGTGCGGAGGCTGTGGGAACAGGTGTGGAGGCTGTGGGAACAGGTGTGGAGGTTGTGGGCACAGGTGTGGAGGCTGTGGGAACAGGTGTGGAGGTTGTGGGCACAGGTGTGGAGGCTGTGGGAACAGGTGTGGAGGCTATGGGAACAGATGTGGAGGCTGTGGGCACAGGTGTGGAGGCTGTGGGAACAAGTGTGGAAGCTGTGGGAACAGATGTGGAGATGGCTCTGTGAGTGAAATGCTTGACTCCCAAACATGAAGACCTGGGTTTGGACTTCCAGCACTATTGATAGGTAACTGGAATCTCATCACTGGGGACATGATGACAGGCGGTTCCTGGGGGCTGTCTGATTAGCCATTCTAGATGAATCAGTGAGTTCAGTTTTCAAGTTATTATTATTTAAAAAGCAGACAGAGATAGAGGAAGACATCTAGCATTAGTCTCTGGCCTCCACGCTTATACCTTCACTTCCATGCACACACAAAAGAAGGCATTTGACACAGCCTGGCCGGTTGGCTGGCATTATAACAGATTGTCTTCTTTTGCCTGGAAGGTGCAAAGCTGAGCAGAATAATGAATGGTTCACATGGGCTCTGACATCCTCCCACTCTAACGCAGAAGACAGACTCACAAAGGTTCATGAACTAGTGAACCTACACGACCGACACAGTGACGGTAGGTTTCACTTCATCTCCGGGAGGACCTGGAAATTGCGATAGAAAGAGAAAGTTGATTCACAAGACCAAAGGCTGCCCCTAGTTTTCTAGAAGTTGCAGAGACACAAGACCAGCCTTGCTCATACCGCATAGGTGGAAAAGGCTCAAGTTTTCTGTAGGGGCAACAAGTCAGATATTTTACTGATCCCCAGTTGCCTACTGCTCAAAGTTGGGAGAACATTTAGGGCCTGAACAGGGTTTCAACACTGGTAAGTTTGGACATACTCTCTTTTCCTCAGCTGCTGCTGCTGTAGATGTGGAACGGGAATGTTGATGAATCCTTGTGGAGAGAAAAATTGGGACAACATGCCCAGTTAGCCATTGACTCACAGAGAGCACCTGATAGGAACTTTGATCCAGGCCTCTGTGTTCTGAAGGTGTGGACGTCCCCTTAGGAACAACAGCAGAATGTGAGAACATCACCCCATACTCCTGGTTGAGTCAGATGGGGATTCTAGTTCAAGGACCAGGGTTGGCAGTCAACTTCAAATAGGCCTCCCTGCAACATTTATTTCATGGGCTAGGAACTCTCACTGGGAGCCAAGTCTTGTAAACTGGCTGGAAGAATCCATTTCCTTCTCATGGAAACTCTGGAAGCTGGCCCCGCTGGTATCTGTATTCAGAGGAAACTAAGAAACACAGGTGAAACCGTTTGCCAATGCTTTTACAGTTACTGGTGTTCAAATCCAGCTCCTGGCTCAAGGATCTGCTCCAAGGAAGCACACAGTATGGGGCTAAGTCCTGGGAAGCCCAGTTATGCACTGGATATTGTGTTAGTGCTATGATGGCAACCCCCTGAGGGGAAACAAGAACTCTGTCAAACGAGGAGACCCTACCATCTACAGATTAATGGATTCAGCCACGATGAGACTCCTTTCCTGGTGACTCTCATCACATCACAGACTTGCAGCCACCTTCTGTGGAAAAACATCTCCTTGAGAAATGTTAGTGATGCATGATGTCAAAGCATGGCACGCAGGCTCGCGGCTGATGGTGCATACCTGCAGGTTTTCCCAGCACAGAGTCAAACCCATCTGCAGTAGGCTCTTGGCTTTCCCACAGAGCTCTCACTGCAGGGAGCTGGGCTCATTCCTAAGTCTTCACCATCAGCCACAGTGGTTAGCATGTATCTCTCTAAGAATGCCTTTAACTGATGAGCACACATCCCAGTAGGCGATTGCTACCTAAGGGTCTATCCCAAGGATATCACCAGATCAAACTCTGGCCTCAGGTGACCCCAGAAATCAGCATCTGTTCCTGTCTCTGGCTGTCCAGGGTTGGAAGTACAAATCCATGCTTGGCTTCTTTCATAGATTCTTGGATCTGAACTCAAACCCTCATGCCTGCATTACAAGCACTCTCCAAGTAGTTGTCTCTGCAGACCCTAGCCCTTCTATGTTTAAGACACCGTCTGCACATGTAGTCTAATCTAAGTGTCCCAGGGGTGATGGGTCAAATGTCCGTGAGGAATGAGAGACTGCATGAGAGTCAACAGAACCTGCAAACTTATCCTTTGGGATCACTTCATCTTCGTGGCAAGCCTGACATCGTTCAGCATTTGCTGTCCCCATTCCAGCTCTTGCAGTGTCTTCTGGATGACAACAGTCTTCTAACTCACAAACAGCTTCTAGCTCTACCATTTTTCAACCAATCTAGGAAGAACTCCTTCAGTCTTTACCTACTGGGGCTGTTTAACAGAGCTCTTTCAGGAGCCCTTCCTCTTCCATCTCTGACTCATTGGACATATGGAGACAATGAGTCCCCGAGCCAAGGCTTCGGTATCTGGGGTTGCACCATCAACAATGACATAAGAATAAGTAACACGTGAAATCAGAAAATACTGTCCTTATTATTTCTAAAACTGCATAGTGGATCTGGCCTTCTTCCCAAACAGAGCTGCACCGCACTTAGAGACACAGATGCTGTCCTTCTGGATCACCCCTCGGTTTCGGAACTCACAGGGTTTTGTTCACCTGACTGGTATGTTCTGCAAATCCTCCGTCCTCATCACTAAAATGAAAAGCTCCATGGGCGCTACAGCACTGGATGCTTAATCTTAATGTCTTGTCATTTAGTAACAAACAATTGGAACATCATTTTGTCCCATTATAATCTGATTTGGAATTAGATTGCTTTTAGCATATAGGAAAATTCCAACAGAAACTTCTATCTAACCAGTGACAGAGAGCTAAATTCACCTTTATACTTTTTGCCCCGGGCCTATCTAACAAAACTTGAATTTTCTGCATCAACTTTCCAAAATGAAATCCAGATGTTCATCCAAGACAGAGCCACCATGCCGCTTTGGAGATGGGGATTATTTTAAGATTTAAGGTATTTTAATTATAGTGACACACAGTGCATGACAATGAAAAAAAACAAAAACAAAGAAGTTCACATTAAAAAGCCAGTGTCTCCCCCAGTTTCTTCTCAGTCTTAGCCTCTTTTCTTTGCTATGATAAAATACCCTGATGAAAGCAACTTAGGGGGAAAGGGTCTATTTTGGCTCACAATTCAAGTCTTTAGTCTGCCACAGTGGAAAAGTCAAGGCTGAGGCAGCTGCTTACATCACATCCACAAACAGGAAGGAGAGATCCATGAATGAATATTTGTGTTCAAATCACTTTCTCACTTTTGTACAATCCCAGCCGAGGGAATGGTACCACCCACAGTGGGCGGGCATTCTCAACTCAATCAACCTGATCAAGATGACCTCCACTAGCCTTCCCAGTGAGGAGCCTCTTCCTAATGTCTGCTTATTTACTATATTCCTGTGACTCTTTTGGAAATCTGTCCCTGTGTCCTAGATCAGGTTTCCCAGAACCAGAGCCTGAGTGAGAATTCAGTCTCACAGGGTCTGAGGCAGAGGGAAATGAGTGCTATAGAGCAAAGACGGGTGTTTGCTTCAAATTGCCTCTGTGGGGGACCTCTGGGCTTGAATGGAACCAGAGTCAACCAACCCACATTGAGGAAAAGGAAGCTTAGCAGGCTGTGGACTGAGGGATGCTCTGGGTGGAGAGAAAGTCAGCCCCTTCCCCGAGGTTTAATGTGAGCTGTTTACAGTCTACACTGCTAGCAGAGGAGCTGGGTGCTCTGGCCTGGTAATGAGATTCTAGATAAGGCATCAAGAAATCAGATTATTGTATTAAATGGTGGGACAAGCACAGAAAGAGCACCCACACCCACCCACACTTCTTAATATCCCTCCGTGAGTTCTAGCCATTTGGTAATGAGAACAGCTCTTCTCTCTTGCTTGGCTTTGGAGGGAGGTGGAGTCTTCCCCTTTCCAAAGCTTACAGGTGTTTTCCACTTCCAGACTGCAGCAACTGGAAACAGCAACAGGCTCACATCCCAGGCAGATGCTCCTACTAGGCAACAGGACCCCTGGGAGCTCAGGCAGGAGACTTGTCCTCACAGCAGCTGCCATGGGACCTGGTGCTTTGTGTTCTCATTCAGCTCCCACACGTCCTGCCCTTCCCCCTGAGGAGCAAAGGGGCAGGCTTGCCCCCATCTCTACACCACTTCCTCCTCAGCCAGTCATTGTTGTACTGACATTCTCTCTCCTGTTTCCATTTCTAAAGATGTACTTTAGTAGAAACACAGCTCTGTTTACATTCAAAGGTAAATATATACACCAACTTGTTTCATCTAAGAGAGCCAGAAAGGAAACTCTTGTTTACCCTCAATCCAAATAAGAAGGCTCTAAGAGCCAGAAGTCATTTGGCACACACAGTACAGTCCCGGGGAAGAGACAGATATGATGGAAACTGGCTGGAATAGAGAGTTAGTTTCCAAAGCCACTCCCTGTGGGCGGTCTGCAGCCTGGCTTCTAGTCTTATCAGCACTGATATTGAGAGGCCGTGTAAAGTGGTCAAGCACTGAGGATCAACAACTTGCCAGTTTTAGTGTCTTCTGTTGTCTTAACAAAATAGCCGAGGACAAGAATTTACCAAGAATGAGGCTGCACACAGTGGCATGTGCCCAAGGTTCTACCTTCCCAGTAGGCTGAAGTAGGAGGGCCACTTGAGCCAGTGAGCTCAAGTCAGCACGGTAAAAAGCACCATAAAGAAAAAAGTTTGGGTTCAGGTTCTGGAAGTAGCAGAGCCCAGTAACAAGGTTCCAATGTAGAGTTACTTTTCTCATTATTGGAGCTATATACCCAGCAAGAAGCAAGTGAAGGGAGGAGGGGCTTATTTTGGCTCACAGTTTGAGGGTTCAGTCTGTTCTCAAGGAAGCTGTGGCTGCAGGAGTATGAAGCTGCTTGCTCACCTCTCAGCAGATCAGGAGCCAAAGAAAAATGCTGGTGCCGTTTGCTTTCTCCTTTTGGTGGTTTTAATTTCTTGGGTTCCACCCACAGGTGGGGGAGGTCCTCTCCTCTCGGTAATCCTCTCTGGAGGCACTCTTGAAGACATACCCAAAGGTGTGCCTCAGTGGTGCCCCTGGCATTTGGTATTATTAATCCAATCAGATTAACAATGGAAACTAACCATCATTCTCAGCGTCTGGCAAGGGCCACCTTGCAGCGTTATTATACGAGAAGCCACCACACGCCAAGGCAAAGCAATGTGTTAACCCAGATTCTTCTACAAAACCATGGTGCTATCATGTGATTTCCCCTACTTAATTTTGTGCGATCCTCATTACTTCCCCCAAATCCATCCTCCAAATACCAGCAATATATACAGTTGAATATTCAGTTTACAACACATAAGCTTTAATAGAGGTATTTAAACATGGCAGCCAGGATCTGGCTAGTGGAGCCCATCAGACTTCCATCTCTTGCAAGCAAAATTTAAGAATACACCAATGTGTATGTTCTATTCACTGTACATCTGTGTGCCCAGCATAGTGCAGAGGTCTCAGCAGGACTCCATATAGATAAAAACAGTCCTGCTGTTTGATTTTGTACTTTCTAAGCACTTGTTCAAATCCCAATCAGTCCAGTGACTAGGTGCACAGCACTCAAGTTTCAAGGTGATGGAGAAATTCTGTGTGTTAGGGCTTCCTAGACAAGTTCCTATGGGGGCTTCTTGGAGAGAGAGAAAGGACATATACAGAGTTCTAAGGATGGATGAAACTTTGTCAGGTAGGTTTGCAGATGAGAAGAGAATGTAGGGACTGACATTTTCGTGGTAGATAGCTAGGAATCAAGACTAAGGCTTGTATTATGATGGAAATTCACACAGCAGCAGCAGCACTGGATGGGGATGCCCTTTGCCAAAGATGCTCAGTTGTAGAATTCTGTCTCATTTAAAAGGAAAACTGAGCCAGAGTGATCAGAGACATATACCCATAGGAAAGACTAAAGAAAACCCAGGTGTTTCACCAAGAAGCCCAGCAGAGAGGTTCCTCACAGGGGTGGTGACTACACCAGTGTTTATTGTCTAACAATTCATGACATTTTACAGGCATGGTCTATGCTGTTTATACTTTTATGATTGGGCCACCATAAATGAGGCTCCTCTTTGCACGCTCTCCTGGAGGTGAGATGGCAGGTGACCCTTAAGGCCTTACAGGAGTTTTCTCCAGTATTTAGCTCAGTTGGTTTCCTTGTTATCTGAGCTGCTAGAGGACTTCCAGGAACTTAAGATTCTGCCTACAGAAAGCAGAAGTCTGATGTACTCCAGCAATACCCCCTCCTCCCAAAGCTCCTGCACTAGAAGCAGAATCTTCAAGTATACATTTTGCTGATATTTGGAGGTTGGGATCTGGGGAGTTAATGAGCCTTTACTGCTTTATAAGAAGAGAAAGAATAATCCAGACAGATAGCACGTCGTTGGGGCAGAGGTGATGTGTATTTGATTGTTTTTTCCCCTTATATCCTGCCCTAATGGGATTATATTATATTATATTATATTGCATAAAACAAATATTTTCAATGAGAAGAAAAGAGCAGCAGTATTGGCCAGCAAAATTGGGGGTGGGCCTAGGAGAGGGATCTAGAAGGGTAGGTCTGGTGATGTAGTTGAGTTTAGAAGGTGATGGGACTCAGCTACTAGGCTGGCATCAGGAGAGGAGAAAGGGAAGAACACATAGCCACCTGCTCACGGCCAGAGTAAGAATCCAGAGGAGCCAGCACAAAGTCCTGAGCAGTGGAGAACAGAGAAAGGAGAAAGGAAAGATGGGTGTGGGTAACGGAGATGTCTAGTAGAGGAAGGGAGAAAGACCGGCCTTGATGGCAAGCCGAAGAGTGCCTTGGGCAGGCTTAGTCAACAGCTTTACTAAGCTGAGCCGATGAAGGGTCATAGCCACACTGTGTTTAATACTGGGGTATTCACATAAAATCTCAATGGGAGATTTATTAGAGCTCCTTCCCCAAGCTGCTGGGGATTAGGAGAGCAAGAAGGGCTCTAGATATGAAATACCTTGCTCATCTTAGAAGGTGAGAAGCTTCACAAGAGCTCCTGCAGGATTAGTTTGTCCCTGGCACTCCTGTTTAACATCCGGTCTTCTACTTTGCAGCCACTTTAGAGCTATTTGTTGGCTCCCACACCCACTGTCTGTGAGTGGCTGTTTTCCCCTTCATTCATCTTCTCTTTAAATCCCTGATGAAAATCACGAATCTAAATCCAAGGAGTTAATCTAAATCTAAATCAAGACTGCCCAGGGTCAAGTTATCAGGCATGTTTCTTCTAATAGACTCTACTCCACTGACCACCACCCATACTGAAGGCAATGAAACCTTTCATTCCTTTCTTGGAATGGGGTGTCATGTACTTCCGGTTTGGAATCTAGCAACTTCCTGTTGGCCATGCACTTGAGATGTAGCTGAAGGTGATCTTGAAGTTCTGATCCTTTGGCCCCCACCTCTCAAGTGCTGGGATTACAGAAAAGCACCACTGCACCCAACTCAAGAGTTGCCCCTTATATATGAAATGTACCCATAAGCCTGTACTATTGTAACAAGCACGGCTGAGAAGCCTGTGATGTGTAGTGGCACTGAACAGCAATCCTAAGTTTTACTCAGCATTTTCATTTATTAGGATGCATTCATGCCAGCATGCACATGTGGAGGTCAAAGAACAATGTTTTAGAGTTTGTTTTCTCCTTGGACTGTGGGTTCTGTCTGGGGATGGAACTCAGGTCACCAGGTTTATGTTGTAAGTGCTTCCTGTGGACCATTTCTCTGGTCCCTCATTCAGCTTTCTATATTTGACTTCCTTGATATTTAATACCTTGTTATCATAAATAAAGCTTGTGTCAAAAACTAAGCCAAAACAACGTGGGAAATTCTGAGAAAAACGCTTAAATCAAAATCTTCAAAGTATGCTTTAAAATAAATATTAATAAATAGAATAAATATTAGTTTGTTAGTGAGGGAATTGCTCTCTTTCTAATATCTGGATTTAATTTGCAAGTATTCTTTACAAACCAGAACTAAAGAACATGGTTATGGTGCTCCGGGGGCTTCTGGGAGCTAGCTCAGGTCTGCCATGCTTTGGTCATTTCTGGGAGATAGTATCACTCAAGGGGAAGTGCAGAGGAAAAAAAACAGTATAAAGTTTGAGTACTTGATCAGCAGCACCTTGATCAGTTTCTCTTGCCCCCATGTGGGTGCTAGGGGCCAGGGGACAGAGCTCTGGATTGAAACCTGAAGGTCACACAAGGTCCCTATTCTTCCTTTACAGCATAGAGTCCACAGCATTGTCAGGAAATAAAGGACACATTGCCTGAAGGAGAGCCTTTTAACTTTTATGCCGCCTTTTCCAGACTTGGTGCACTTTCAAACATTTCCATCATGTACTTTGGATTTCTTTCCCTGGTCTTAACTGTTATTTTCTCTTTATTTAGGAGCATCTAGTCGATAAGATATACAGAGCAATCAGTATAAAGAACAGAGTTCTTAAATGTTCAGCTCAGTGAGTCTTTTGCAAGGATGGACAAAGATAAGCAAGCAGAGGGTATTTATTCAGAACTCGCCTCTGCAAGGCATTCAGCAGCAGCACCAGCAATTAGCAAAGATTCCCAAAGCAGGCAAAAGAACAGGAGGCTGTTTATGAGAAACATGGAAAGGTTCAGACAAAATGTAGCAGATTCAGCAGGTATGACTGAGTCTCATGGTGCTGAGCCACTTGGTGTGGCTTCAGAGGCTTCCTGTGGTCAAGCTTCTGCTATTCATGATCTACTGTCATTCACTGGGGCCAATACTCTACTGTGAATGTGTGCACGCACACTGTGCTATACCACAGTGCGTGTATGGAGGTCAGAGGACACTTTATGGATCGTCTCAGGAACCAAGCTCAGTTTGTCAGTCTCTGCCGCAAGCACTTTACCCACTGAGCCAACTCAGCAGCCCAAAT
>JADRCD010087669.1:0-12701 GCA_019843815.1 Montemys delectorum | reverse complement strand
AGATCTCATTACAGGTGGTTGTGAGCCACCATGTGGTTGCTGGGAATTGAACGCAGGATCTTTAGAAAGAACAGTGCTCTTTACCACTGAGCCAGCAGGGTAGGCGTCTGCGGCAGGCTAGATGAAGAGGCTGACGGGCCGGGGGGGGGGGGGCGGCGGGCGGACAGCCAGGACTCCTCCCGGTTTGGCTGCAGCGGAGTCTCCATGGGTCCAGCTAGCGAGCCAGGGTGCTGTGAGGGTTTCCACTGCTCCAAGGAGACAGTGTTCAGAGTTCTTGGATAAGTTGGCCTTGTGAGGATCTGGAGATAATTTAATTCCATCTCTAGGTTTTCTGTAGGCACATCGAGAACCATGAGCAGCTTTACTAAGGAAGAGTTTGACTGCCATATCCTCAATGAAGGCTTTACTGCTAAGGACATTCTAGACCAAAAAAATCAATGAAGTCTCTTCCTCTGACGATAAGGATGCTTTCTATGTTGAGGATCTCTTCTCCGGGTCACTCCCTTTTATGCAGTCAAGTGTCAGAGCCATAGTGAGAACCCTAGCCGCCATTGGGACAGGATTTGACTGTGCAAGCAAGACCGAAATACAGTTGGTGCAGGGGCTTGGGGTGCCTCCAGAGAGGATTATCTATGCAAATCCTTGTAAACAAATGTCTCAAATCAAGTATGCCGCCAGTAACGAGTCCAGATGATGACTTTTGACAGTGAAAGTGAATTGATGAAAGTCGCCAGAGCACATCCAAAGGCAAAGTTGGTTTTGCGGATTGCCACTGATGATTCCAAAGCAGTTTGTCACCTCGGTGTTAAGTTTGGTGCCACACTCAAAAACAACAGGTTCTCTTGGAACGGGCAAAAGAGCTAAATATTGATGTCACTGGTGTCAGCTTTCCATGTGGGCAGTGGATGTACTGACCCTGAGACCTTCGTGCAGGCAGTGTCAGATGCCCGTTGTGTATTGGACATGGGAACAGAAGTTGGTTTCAGCATGTATCTGCTTGATATTGGTGGTGGCTTTCCTGGATCTGAAGATGCAAAGCTTAAATTTGAAGAGATCACCAGTGTAATCAACCCAGCTCTAGAGAGACAAGTACTTCCTGTCAGACTCTGGAGTGAGAATCATAGCTGAGCCAGGTAGATACTATGTCGTGTCAGCTTTCACACCTGCAGTCAACATCATTGCAAAAACAAACAAACAAACAAAACAAAACAAAAAACAAACAAACAAACAAACAAAAAACGTGTGGAAGGAGCAGCCCAGCTCTGACGATGAAGATGAGTTAAATGAGCAAACCTTTATGTATTATGCGAATGATGGAGTATATGGATCCTTTAACTGCATTCTTTATGATCATGCACATGTGAAGGCCCTGCTGTAGAAGAGCCCCAAGCCAGTCGAGAAGTATTACTCATCCAGCATCTGGGGACCAACATGTGATGGCCTTGATTGGATCGTTGAGCACTGTAACCTGCCTGAATTGCATGTGGGTGATTGGATGCTGTTTGAGAACATGGGTGTATACACCGTTGCTTCTACTTTAAATGACATCTACTATGTAATGTCACGGCCAATGTGGCAACTCATGAAGCAGATCCAGAGCCATGGCTTCCTGCTGGAAGTGGAAGAGCAGGAAGATGGCACTCTGCCAATATCTTGTGCCCAGGAGAGTGGGATGGACCGTCACCCTGTAGCCTGTGCTTCTGCTAGAATCAATGTATAGATGCCATTCTTGTAGCTCTTACCTGCAAGTTTAGCTTGAATTAAGGCATTTGGGGGGGACCACTTAACTTAATTACTGCTAGTTTGGAATGTCTTTGTAAGAGTAGGTTGGCACCAATGCAGTATGGAAGGCTAGGAGATGGGGGTCACACTTACTGTGTTCCTATGGAAACTTTGAATATTGTTTTATATGGATTTTTATTCACTTTTCAGACATGATACTAATGTGTGCCCCTCAGCTGCTGAACAAGCATATGTAGCTTGTACATTGGCAGAATGGGCCAAAGGCTTATGTGTGACCCATTTTGAAAATAAAGTATCTTGAAATAATTGAGCATTGGGAAATGTTTGCAAGTATCCCTTAAAGAAGGCACAAACTTCTGCACAGGCTGCTGTATCACAGCAGTGAGTCTAGCTCAGCACAGCAGAGCAGAGAGGTGGATGGCACACGGCTGCACTCTCTCTGTACAGCATTACTCTGCTTAGCCCATCCCAAGTGTGTAGTTAGCTGTGACCGTTGGTGCCCAGAGACTGTTGGTAAGGAATGTGTGTCATCTGCCTAGTGCTGGCATGGCCACTTCCTAGGGAGGGCATCTGAGGCTCTCTGAACCTTGCTTGCAGAAACCTTGACTGTTCCCTCAACCCTTGACTTCACCTGCATCACCACCTAGTAACAGTTGGAAGTATCATACAGTATTTGGCAGTCAACCTCCTGTAATAAATCCAACAACAGCAAAAAAAAATTATTCTCAACAAAAATCATAGAAGAAAACTTTCCTAAAGAAAGAGATGCTTATAAACATATAAGAAGCATAAGAACACCAATTAAATTGGACCAGAAAAAAACTGTATTGCCATATAATAATCAAAACACTAAATCTACAGGAAAAGGAAAGAATATTAACAGCAAGAGAAAAAAGTCAAGCAACACATAAAGACAACCTATCAGAATTATACCTGATTTCTCAGCAGAGACTCTAAACCATAGAAGGACCTAGACAGATATCTTACCACCTCTAAAAGACAAAAGATGCCAACCTTGACTTGTATAACCAGAAAAACTCTCAATCATCATAGAAGGAGAAAAAAAAGATATTCAAAGACAAAAAAACAAATTTAAAAAATACCTATCCAGGGGCTGGAGAGATGGTTCAGCGATTAAGAGCACTGACTGCTCTTCCAGAGGTCCTGAGTTCAATTCTCAGCAACCACATGGTGGCTCACAACCATCTGTAATGGGCTCTGATGACCTCCTCTGGAGCATGAAGATAGATACTCATACACATAAAATAAATAATTTTTTTTTAAAAATACCTATCCACAAATCCAGTCCTACAGAATATATTTGAAGGAAAACTCCAACCCAAGGAGGATAACTGCACATACGAAAACACAGGAAATAAATAATCTCACATCAGTGAAAACAAAATGAAGGAAGCTCACACAGACATAAACACACACACACATACACACAGATATATATACACACACATACACAAACACCACAAATATAAAAACAGGGTATAACATTTATTGGTTATTAATACTTCTCAACATCAACGAACTCAATTCCCCAATGAAAAGGCACAGGGTAACAGAATGGATGCAAAAACAGGCTCCATCATTTTGCTGCATATAAGAAACACACCTCAGCAACAAAGAAAAACATTACTTCAGAGTAAAGGATTGGAAAAAGATTTTCCAAGCAAACAGACACAAGAAGCAGGATAGAGTAGTCATTCTAATAGCTAATAAAATAGACTATTAACCATAATTGATCAAAAGAGATGAGGAAGGACACTTCATACTTATTGTCTTAGTTAGGTATCCATTGCTGTGAAAAGACACTATGACCAAGGCAACTCTTATAAGGACGACATTTGATTGGGGCTGACTTACAGGTTCAGAGGTTCAGTTCATTATCATCATAGCAGGAAGCATGGCAGCATCCAGGCAGGCATGATACTGAAGAAGGAGCTAAGAGAACTACATCTTGTTCTGAAGGCAAACAGGAGAAGACTACTATCTTCCAGGCACCTAGGAACAGAGTCTCAAAGCCTACTCCCACAATGACATATTTCTTCCAACAAGGCCACACCTACTCCAACAAGGAGACACCTCCCAATAGTGCCACTCCCTGAGTCAAGCATATTCAAACCACTACATTCCACTTCTTGGCCCCCATCTGCTTGATCAAACACATGAGTTGATGGGGGCCATACTTAGCCATAGCATAATGCAAAATACATTTAGTCCAACTTTAAAAGTTTCCATAGTCTACCACAATCTCAACAATGTTTAAAAGTCCAAAGTTCAAAAGTATTTTCTGCAATTCATGCAATTTCTTAACTGTAATCTCTAATAAGATCTAAATCAAAAGGCAGATAACATATCTCCAACATTACAGGATATATACTACCATTCCAAAATGTCATGGTGTGAAAATACTGGACGAAAGCAAGACAATAAGACAGGGGCCAAACTCCAAACTCAGCATCCCCATGTTTAATGTCAAAGTGCCATTCAGATCTCTAACACCTTCATTTTAGTTGACTTCAATACATTTATTTCTCTTGGGCTGGTTTCACTGCCTGTGAGCAGCTTTCCTCAGCAGGTGTACCATAGCTCTGACATCTCTAACATCTTGGGCTATCCAAGACAACTTCAACTTTACAGCTTCTTGTTCCAATGTCTGAGATCCACACATGGTCTTCTGGGCTCCTCCAAAGGGCTGAGGTCACTTCTCCAGCTCTGACCTCTGTAGCACTCTAGGTTAAGGTTGACTCCACTCCATTGCTGCTGCTATTCTTGGTGGTCATCTCATGGTATTGGAATCTCCAGTATGCTGGGGACTTCTGTTGCAATGAGGCTTCACCAATAGCCTGTCATAGACTCTCTTCATGATGCCTCAAATTCTTTGCATGACCTCTTTATTGCTGGGCCATCAACTGCAACTGAGACTGCATCTTCACTACTGGCCTTCCCTGGTTTCTCATAGTTTTAAGCCTCACCTGCTCTCCACAGCCCCTTTACAACTTCAAAAACCATCTGGGTGATTTTACACATTACCAAGTCAAGCTGCAGCAGGAGGTACAACCTTGGCTACCTCTGGAACACAGCTTATTTGTACTTTTAGAAAACACTTCCCAGAAGATTTCACCTCAGTAATGCTGGTCTCTTAATCACCACCAATTTCTAAGTTCCAGATAATCATCATTAATTGTCCCAGTAGTCTGTTCTATTCTTGACTCTAAAGCCAGAGCCACATGGCCAAAGCTGCCAAGTCCTGCTGTTTGCTGGAGCTAGAACATAGTCCCATTGTTCTATTACATTACCACAAGCTTTCTGTTTTCCAACTCCTTTACTGTCTAAGTTTGGCTGTCCTGGAACTTACTCTGTGAAATGATCTTGAACATAGAGATTTGCATGGCTGTGTCTCCTGAATGCTGGGATTGAAGGCATTTACCATCATGACTGGACTTCAGCTTTTCTTCACCTAGAACTTGCTCTATCCCAGGCTGGCACTGAACTCAAGAGATCTGCTTGCTTTTGTCTCTAGGGATTAAAAGTATATAACACCATGTTTGGGCCAAACCTTTTCATGGTCACTATTCCTCGAGTCCTGGATCAAATCCATTTCTGGCTTGTAGTTCATTCCAGATTAAAAGTCCAAATGAAAACAATAATCAAGCCCCTTGTTCAACTGCAATATCATAAACAATAAGCTTTTCTGGGTGGGATCTTGTCTTGAAATCACCTCTTCCTTAATTTGTTTACTTCCTTGAACATAGGATTCAGTTGCATTCTACTTCCTGGTGCCCCTTTATTCTTTGAACTATACATTTTGTATTTTTTCTTTTTAAGCTTCCTATGCTTGATCAAAGTGCTCTTCATAAGACTGAACCACAGGATAAAGTCTACACTAGGCTTTTTAAAAATTTCCTTTGTCTATACAATTAATCTGAATATTTTCATTTTAGCTTCAGTCAGACTTCAGACGTGGACAAAAAGTAGGTACATTATTTACTAAAATATCACAAGAACACTCTCTAGGCCACATACTAAAATTTTTCTCCTTTGAAAACTCTTGAGTCAGGCTCCCACAGTTCAAATTACCCTCAGCACCAATGTGTTCCTTAATTCTAATAGGATGGCCCATTAAGGCCCCATTTTCCAAATCCGAAGTCCCCAAATCCACATTCTCCCAAACAAAAAACATGATCAGGCCTATCACAGAAATATCCTACTCCTGGTACCAATTTCTGTCTTAGTTATGCTTCCATTGCTGTGAAAAGGCACCATCACTAAGGCAATACTTTTAAGGGACACTTTTAATTAGGGCTAGCTTACACGTTCAGGAGGGGGTTAGCGAGCAGGATGTAAAATGAATACGTAAAAGAATTAAATTTAATTTAAAAATGTATAAGTTTACTATGTTCTCTATATCTTAGTTATACAATATTGGCTTATAAATTATGATATATGGTTAAAATCTGTAACATTGGTAACAGAAAGTTGGTATGAAAAATAACTCAGGGTTAAAGCCATTTTGGGCAACAACACATGGCTTAGATGAACAAGTCTCTAAAGATACTTTTAAATTAGGATAATAATTTTTATGTAATTCCTATCCTAAAAAACAGACTTATAAAAGATAGGGTTTAAAACAATAATTCTTTAAAAATATATTAGAGCTGCATCTTCATGCATTCATATACAAGAACTTCTCTTGCTAGCAGCCAAACTTTGAAATATTAGAACAATATACTTGGTATTGATTTTACAGATGCTGTATTGGTAAACTGTTAAAAACTTGGCTTTGTTTTCTAAAAATTACAGTTATTCTCTATGACTTTACTCTTTAAAAAGATACTTTATTTTGATATTGCACAAACAACTTTAAAAATATTTAAATATATAAAGCTTTAGGAAATTGTAAAATGTATTAAATTATTATTAAAATGACTTTATTAATATATGATAGCTATAATGATGATGGAAAGTATAATGACTTTAGAAATTGAAATGGACAACAATAATCAAATTATAGACCTATGTAGGGGGGACAATTATAACAAAAAAAAAAAGCTTAGGCAATCCTTATTATCATAGTCATGGATCTGATAATGAAAATAGTGACTATGATAACAAAAAGTCTTCATTTAAAGAGTAAAGCTATTGATTAATGCAATATGTATGTAGAAAAATAAAAACAGATCTATATTCATCACAAAGTCCAAGTTCAAGTGGATCAAGAACCTCGACATAAAATCAGATACACTGGATCTAATAGAAGAGAAAGTGGGGAAGAGCCTCAAACTCATTGGTATGGGGGAAATTTCCTAAACAGAATTCCAGTGGCTCAGGCTCTAAAATCAAGAATTGATAAATGGGACCTCATGAAACTGGAAAGCTTCTGCAAGTCAAAGAACATAGTCAATAAGACAAATCAGCAACCTACAGATTGGGAAAAAAAACTTCACTGACCTCACATCTAATAGAGTCCTAATATCCAAAATATATAAATAACACAAGAAGTTAACCTCCAAAAAAACTGAACAACACAATCAAAAAATGGGGTATAGAACTAAACAGAGAATTCACAACAGAGTAATCCTGAATGGTAGAGAAGCACTAAAAGAAATGTTCAAAGTCCTTAGTATATCAGGGAAATGCAAATCAAAAGGATCCTGAGATTCCACCTCACAACACTCAGAATGGCTAAGATCAAAAAAGTGGTGGGATTGCAAACTGGTACAACCACTCTGGAAATCAATCTGGAAGTTCCTCAGAAAATTGGAAATAGATCTATTTACCTGAAGACCCAGCTATACCACTCCTGGGCATATATCCAAAAGATACCCCACCATGCCACAAGGGCACATGCCCCACTATGTGCATAGCGTCCTTATTTGTGATAGCTAGAAGCTGGAAACAACCCAGATGTCCCACAACAGAAGAATGGACACAGAAAATGTGGTTCATTTTCATAATGGAATACTACTCAGCAATTAAGAATGAGGACATCCTGCATTTTCAAGGCAAAATGGATGAAACTAGAAAATATCGTCCTGAGTGAGGTATCTGAGACCCAAAAGGACATGCATATACTCACTAATAAGTGGATATTAGCTCAAAAAGTACAGAATACCCAGGATACAATCCACAGAACTCAAGGTTAGCAAGCTATAGAGCCCAAGTGAAGATGCTTCAATTCTACTAGGGAGGGAGAAGAAACCAGAGGGCAGAGGGAGGGAGGGAACTGGATAGGAGAGGGGAGGGGAAAGAACAGGGGAAAGGGGGATGATGATCAGGTATTGGGGTGACCAGGAATGAAGTCCCAAGGGCCAGCAGAATGAATGGAAATATACAACCTCAGGAGGTGGGTGGTGGTGGGGTCCCTCTAGAATGTACCAGAGACCTGGGAGGTGAGATAATCTCAAGATTCACAGGGAGGGATCTTAGATGAAATGCCCAAAATGGGGAGAGGGAAGTTATAGAATCCACCTGCAACCAAAAGACATGGCATCAAGTGAAGGGATGGGAGTGCCATCCCACAGTCAAAAACTCTGACTTAGAGCTCTGGTTGGTTGATATTGTTGTTCTTCCTATGGGGTTGTAAACCCTTTCAGCTCCTTCAGTCCTTTCTCTAACTCCTCCATTGGGGACCCCATGATCAGTTCAATGGTTGGCTGTGAGCATCCACCTCTATACGTCAGGCACTGGCAGAGTCTCACAAGAGACAGCTATATCAGGCTCCTGTCAGCATACACTTCTTGGCATCCACAATAGTGTCTGCATTTAGTGACTGTATATGGGATGGATCCTCAGATGGGGCAGTCTCTGGATTGTCCTTCCTTCAGTCTCTGCTCCACACTTTGTCGCTGTATTTGTTCCCATGAGTATTTTGTTCCCCCTTCTAAGAAGGACCGAAGCACTCACACTTTTGGTCTTCCTTCTTCTTGAGCTTCATGTGGTCTGTGAATTGTATCTTGGGTATTCCAATCTTATGGACTAATATCCACTTACCAGTGAGTGCATACCATGTGTGTTGTTTTGTGATTGGGATGCCTTACTCAGGATGATATTTTCTAGTTTCATCCATTTGCCTAAGAATTTATGAATTCATTGCTTTTAATAGCTGAGTAGTACTCCATTGTGTAAATGTACCACATTTTTAGTGTCCATTCCTCTGTTGAAGAACATCTGGGTTCTTTCCAGCTTCTGGCTATTATAAAAAAGGCTGCTATGAACATAGTGGAGCATGTGTCCTTGTTTGTTATATGTTGGAGCATCTTTTGAGTATATGACCAGGACTGGTATAGTAGGTTCCTCAGGTAATACTATGTCCAATTTTCTGAGCAACCACCAGATTGATTTCCAGAGTGGTTGTACCAGCTTGCAATCCCACCAACAATGGAGGAGTGTTCCTCTTTCTCTATATCCTCACCAGCATCTGCTGTCACTTGAGTTTTTGATCTTAGCCATTCTGACTGGTGTGAGGTGGAATCTCAGGGTTGTTTTGATTTGCATTTGCCTGATGATTAAGGATGTTGAACATCAACCAAGCAGAGCTCCCAGGGTCTAAACCACCAACCAAGGAGTACATATGGAAGGACCCATGGCTCCAGCCATATATGTAGCAGAAGATGGCCTTGTCAGGCATCAATCAGAGAAGAGATCCTTGGCCCTGTGAAGGCTCAATGTCCCAGTGTAGGGGAATGGGAGGGCAGGGAGGTGGGAGTGGGTGGGTAGGTGGGTGGGTGAGGGCACACCTCATAGAAGCAGAAAGAAGGGGGATGGGATAGGGGGTGTTTGTGGGGGAATTAGGAAAGGGAATAGCATTTTAAATGTAAATAAATAAAATATCTAATAAAAAAGCAGCATAAAAAACACTGACTCAGAATGATGTCAATTAGATATGCGTTCCTGAGTTTTTTAAAATCTGCTGTAGCTTTGTCTTTTTCTTTTCATCACATCAGGTATACTGCTCTGTAAATTATGGTAATGATACCAGGAATAAAAATTAAGTAATTTTTAATTAAAGCAACTATACTCAAAGGTTTAAAATTTAAAAACGTTAAGAATCACTGGCTCTTGAAATCCACTCCCCTCTTCCTTTCAGTTTGCCTTTGAGCTCCAACAAAGTTCCAGCACCCCCTTCCTTTCAGCCTAAGGAGCAAATAAGAGCTCCTTTAGTCAAGGCCCTTGCCATTTTCCCCAACTTATTAACCACTTCCTGTATTAACGCTGACTTCAGCTTAAACCTAATCAAACAGGAAACTGTTATTTTCTATAATGATATACCAGATAAAGGTCAGAAGAGTTCCCAGACTCTTTATGGACTATATTCATGGGTTAAAAGTTTTATTTTGATACTGGAGGAGATTCAATTCAAAACTGATGTTTAAGGCTTAAACCTAACAGGGGTTGATAATCAGGAGTCATAAAAATGATCAAATCTTTTAATTTGTTCTGTAATATATATGAAGTCATGCTAAGAACTTATGCAGTTAATTTTAATATTATGCTTTATTTAGTCTCCTGTCTTGTGTTTGCAAGGTACAG
Source organism: Montemys delectorum (assembly GCA_019843815.1). Classification (NCBI taxonomy): domain Eukaryota; kingdom Metazoa; phylum Chordata; class Mammalia; order Rodentia; family Muridae; genus Montemys; species Montemys delectorum. Next base: position 2,414 of record JADRCD010087669.1, on the reverse strand, counting down.
TTTAAAGTGGATAACTAAAAACAAAGATAGTTTAACTCAGATATGCTAGGTGGGTACTAGCCCTCAAACCTATCAAAGATCTGCTGAATATAGCCTTTAATATGTTTAAACTTACTATGACAATACAGAGATTCCCAAATCCTAACAGTGACCCCCCCCCCCAAGGCCTCCAAGAAGATATGGGTATGCCAAAGATACCACTGGGATTATGGTATAATAATTACTTGGCGTAACTGCCCTAATGCCTTGCCCATTGCCAGGACCCACCCTGAACTGCAGATAAACTGGACAACTAGAGAATTGACTCCTGTACATTGCTATAGACAAAGTGAGGTCAGTCTCTCCCATATTCCTTCTCCACAGAAAAAAGCCTCATCTTCTGGGCCTGATGGCCAAATATTGCCTCTTCCCATGTGAATATGGAATAGTCTCTGTCATTTTAATTTAATTATATAGACATTTATATTACAATATTTCTTTCTCAGGTCTCTGATCACATTGGTAGCTAAGCTAATTATAGCTGGACAGCTAGAGAACAACAGGCAACTAGTTCCTTACCTCAAGGTAAACCACTACTCTATTAGTTCATTAGTCAATTCATTAATTAATTAAAACTACTAGGTCTCTTATTAAAAAGAACAAACAGGTTTGCCTTGTTCACAGGCTTCATATTATAGGATAAACAGATTTTAATGTACCTTTTTGTTTTTTTTTCATTTAAATGACTGCTTTCAATAATCAACTGACTATATCTCATAATAAATAATTGGTTAGAAGAAATGTAAAGTTTAAAATTTATATGAGGTCTGAAGATAGAAGAAAATGTTTAAGGATTTCGGAAGATGAGGTTAATAAGTACAAATTATAATGTTAAAAGTCTAAGAAGATATTTTAATATATATACAAGTTATGGAAATATAAGAAAATTATATAAATATACAAAAAATGGGAAATGTTTCATATTCTGCCCCAATGCTACTGTATTTTAAAGTTCAGAGTTTTAACATTGATCAATTAAGTTTAGATAAGTTAATGGAACACTGGCAGTTTACCTATTAGTTACAAGCTCAAGATTTTAAATTCCCTTTGGTTCTCTTTTAAATATAGACTGAAATACGCTTCTCATCATGCTAAAACACATCCCTGTACAATCTATATATCTAGCACTCTAGATTGACAGAAAAATGATCATGCTTTGTAACCCAAACCTCTAGCTTTTACTAGGTCTCAAAGGCATGAGTGTACTCCTGCTGTCTTAGAGACACCTGTCAACTGCTTTTTCTGTATCCTTTTGTAAGCTAAAATTCACATAAGCTTCAGGGAATCAAAAATATCATAAGACTTGGATCCACCTGCCACATAGCAAATGAACTACAGATAAGTACACTGTTTGTTCTTAAAAATGGGGTTTTCCTAATGGTCTTGGGATTTCTTACCTTCTGCAATTACTAGACAATTTTAACTTCTGTCCCTAGTCTACATTTGTCTCAGTAGATTTTTCACTTGGATGACAGACTCCATCCAGGGAACACCTGTGGACTGAAAGCTGCTGAGCTCTGGATTGGCTAAGAGCTGATATTAATGATTCTAGCGCATATGATTGCTCCCTGTCTTCTTATACTTGGATCAGATAATGAGATGCTTCTGATAAATGCCCCATCGCCCAGCCTTTGAATAGCCTTTCAAACTTCCTGAGCCCTGGTGACCATGTCCTAATGTCAGCTGGAAGTAGTTACCAAAAAGAATATTTCATTCATTGTCCCACCTAACAGGTTGAAATGCTAAGTCAAAAAGAAACTCCCTAGTGCAAAAGACAAATGGCTACCAATAATGCCAACTGACATACCACTAAACAGCACATTTCCACTGTCCCAGCTTAGAAGTCCATAGCTGACACTAAAAAATTTTCTTAAAGAGTCATAATGTGCCTTTCTGCAGGGGCAAACTCCAAGGTGGTATGCTCCAGTGAAGTCACCATATCCTGACCCATCCTAGAGGACCTGGTGCACTCAGAGCAGTTGAGGAACCTCTGGACTTAGAGCAGTTGAGGAACCACAGCACTCAGAGCAATTGAGGATCCACTGTAATAAGAGCAGTTAAGGAACAGCTGCGCTCAGAGGAGTTGTACAAAAGCTTGACTGCTCCACTGAAGACCCAACAGTCTGAAGGCCTCTGAGGAGATCTACTGCAGTCAAGGCAACAGACCAGCAGTTTCTCTGCCCCTCTGAAGAGCCCCCAGTTGGAAGGCCCCACATAGGTGGTCTGCTACAGACAGAGCCTCAGGCCTATAAAGAGACATGAAACAACCCAGGGACAAAAGAGGCAGAATCCAGACAATCACTCAGACCAACAAAACAGGGATATCCAAATGGTGAAAGGCAAGTACAAGACCATAAGCAACAGAAGCTAAAATA
>JADRCD010087626.1:0-20758 GCA_019843815.1 Montemys delectorum | reverse complement strand
TCACTAGCAGCTGGAGGTATGATTCTTGGTTTGACTAGAGATGCTGTATGGTTACTCATGCCAGTCAGAGAGCCAAACCAGAGCCAGAGAATGACATTATCTTCCTGCTACTGGCAACATTGGCCAACATTGGCCTTGGGTTTTTCCTTAGTCCTTCATTTCCTGTGTCTCAACCATCAATTGTAAACACACACAGGAAACTCTTTTGAAAATGTTATGTATATAGGAGCTTTGGTTGTATGTATGTTTGTTCACTAATAATGTGTAGTGCATAAAGAGGCCAGAATAGGGCTTGGAATCATCTGGAACTAGAGTTAGAGACAGTTGTCAGTAGCCATGTGTGCTAGGAATTGAACCTGCGTCTCCCGAAAAAGGTGCCAGTGCTCTTCGCCACAGAGTCATCTCTTCAGATACTCAACATAAGAACTTGAAAAGGTAGCATATGTTAAGTTTGTTTTGGTCATAGTATCTTCTACAAAGTTAAAGCACAGACTATCATGTTGGGAGTTCTTAACATTTTTTTTTTCTAGTTTGAGTTTGGGGCAAGTTAAATATCTCTCCAGTCTAGTCCATTGGGACTTCTCATTCTATCTGCTTTAACTACTATACAGAAATTTCATAAGAATTAAATAGATAAAATAATTCACATAAAAGACTTCAATGCTAAATAAATAACACATGTCACATACAATTTAGTCCCATGATAAGTTTACAGGATATTTACAAAAGAGAAATGGATGAATTGAACTTTTAAATTTTTGTCCTTCTTGCTTTGATATTAGGGTAAGTTGCTGAAATCAATGAGATTTAATTTATATTAAAAACACAGTGATATAACATCCCAGAATACACAGTAGGAGGAACACCTGTGATTTTCCTTCTACTGTTTAGTTTTATAATATATTCTCAAGTATCAAGGAAAGACATAGAAAACAATGTTAAATGTAGAATAACTAAAATCTTACCTCCTTAAAATGGGAAGTGAGCCTTTGCCCTCTTGTCCCTGTTACAGTTCAGTTCCTTTGTGCTTAATCCTAGTTCCCAGGCAGCTCGGAGAACAACGACAATATCCAGTTGGGGCTTGTTTCTCCAAAACTTAAGCTGACAACCACACTGTTCTTTGTTGCCTAAATCTCGTAAAAATGTTCTCTCTTATTTCCCTCGTATAATTATTTGAGGACTCCTTTAACTTAACACAGTGCCTCTATTAGGGATCGCCATAATCACCACACCTCAAGTTAACCAAAGCTATTTGTTCATAACAATTATTTAGTTCTCATGAAAGCTACAGTGTGAATACATGATAGAATTCCCTTCCCATGGGATTTATTTGCAAGTGAAACTCTCTTCAAAGTGAAATACTGGTGTCATTGAAGCTCACATCCCATAAAGCCATGCAAGGATCCCTTCAGTCACACACTCCAGGAAGCTGTGGTATGGAAATGAAGGGGACCAAGATTACTGCTCCTGTTGGTTTTGTCTGTTATGCTGAGGGTGTGTACAGCACATTTAAGCATCTTTACATCATTGATTGTATACAGGGGTTCTTAGCTGGAGAAAGATGATTTTAAGGTTGTTGATAATAAGATTTAAAAACAGTTATATTCTCCATTTTTCTTGGATAAGTTGATGTTATATTCACATATGTATTGATGTATGATGTAATAAGTCTTGGATTTAGTTGATGTTATATTCACACATGTATTCTACTCTTTTCTTCATCACATCTTCTCTCTCCTTTCCTGTCTGTATTTCCCAAGCTGGTCTTCAAACACTCATGTATGAGAAATACCAGCTTCCTTTCAGTGTGCTGACATAATCTTCAAGTGGTTTGGTATATTCTATTTCTTTTAAGCCATTTATTTACTATGATATTCAAAGACTTTCAAATATGTTATGGCTCTCTGTTTCTATCCCAAGACTGAGAGTGTGAGAAGTCTAAGAAGACAGAGATTTTTGTAACTGTGAGAATGAACTGTACCTAGACTGGGGATGCAGAAGCCAGACCAGCTTGGCATACAAAGGAGATAAAGAAACCATTATCTTGACAGGACCTCTGAGGTACTGAGATAGCAAATAAGTAGAAACTACATTAGCTGCACAGGGAAGCTGTGAGCTGGCTGTGGGGAATAAGGAGCCATGCTATAGAGAGCTGTGAAGTCATGGGAAGACTGTGTTGTCCAAGGAGACCATTTGGATTAATAAGAAAGAGTATTATCTTAAGATCACTAGAAAATTTGCATAGCTGGAGCTGACGGGAAAAATATAGGAAATCCTTTTCACCTCTACTCACTGCCATATGAGGGAGACACATGTAATAACTAGAGCTATCCACAGCAATGGCTGTCCTTCTAGAAAGTTCAGGAGCATGGGTGCAGACACTGTTCTTTAGAATGCTGGAATCAGTTATAGCAGTAAACAGCTGTAATGCACTGTTTATCAGTGTATTATACACTGATGGCATCCATGAAATGAGAAGGTTGACCAATGGCCATCCCTTAAAAGCATACATGCAAGTAATACTATGTAGACTGAGCAGGATGTATTTATACATTTAGCAATATATATATATATATATATATAAAATATATATTATATATATAATATATATAGCTATGTATATACACACACATATGTATGTATATGCATATGTATGTGTGTATGTTTATATGTATATGCATATGCATATGTGTATGTATATGTATGCATGAAACAACAATTAATGAGAAAGGAGCTGTAGATTTTAAATAGTGAAAGGAAGAGTGTATGGAAGGGTTTGGAGTGAGGAAAGGGATGAGGAAATGATGTAATTATCTCATAATCTCAAAAAAAACCAAACAAACAATTTTTAAACAAAGATCCGTCAACTATACGGCTTCTTTGTTTTCCACTTAGAGCTTTTGATATTTGACATATATGTGCTTTTCTCCCTGGGGGTCAAATTTTTCAGCACAGGATTAATTGTTCCTTAGAAACCTGAGAAATGCAAGGCATGCTGTGAGATCTCGATAAATTATTAACTGCTAGGGCTTTAGACTGTCTAGAAGCTGGGTGCATGAATACCTTTTAATCACACCTATTTAAGAATCGTTGAACCACGGGCTAGAGACAGCGCAGGAGTTAAGAGCACTTACCCTGCACTCACCGTTCTTGCCAAGAACTGGAATTCAGTCACCAGCCCCTACGGGGTGACCCACAAGTGTCTGTAAATTCTGTTCCTGCAGATCTGGTACTCTCTTCTTGTCTCCACTGGTTCTTGCATGCATATGGTGCACATAACCTCGCTCACACATAAAAATATAAAGACTTAAAAGAGAAAGAATGATCACAGTAGTGATGTAGAGGTAGTGTGAGGAGGGGTGGTCACAGAGGGAGGAGAATGGGAGGCATGGCAGAAGGGGAGAGATGAGTCCAAGAAGATGAGAAAGTCGTTTGCTTTTGACTGAAGACTTAGTTATAGACTGTATTTTAGCATTATGAAATGCCTTTGTTATTATGCTCGATTGAGGTGCCTAACATATCATTACATATAAGCAATATGGATAGGCATGCTCAAGTATGAATGCACACGTACAGATACATGGCCACAAACAACCCGGGCTTTCTCTTTATCTGCCCTGTGATACCCAAAAGGCAATGTTCACCTTAAAAAGACATATATGATGCTGCTTTAAAGAGAATCTAGACCACATCACACACATGTGCAAATAGCTAAGGTGCCAGTAGAATTTAGAAGCATGTTAGATTTAATAGCTATGTGTAGAGCTCTTTGGCACTGAGGTGGTTAACCACTGGAGAGAAAGCAGATGGGTTTATAAAACAAAATGAAATTGTCAATCAAGATCTTTAATTATAGCAGGAGTCATAGTAATGAGTCTTTCTGTTGTTGTTGTTAAAATTACATTAGCTAAAGAATTTTCTCTAGCAGTATTCATTGAAGGAGAGACAGCTAATGTGTGTTGCAGTTGAAAATGTGTGGGTTATTTTTTCTGTGTTTGAAATAGTCCATTAGCAGAAAAGCATGAGTTCCCTAGTACTGTAATACTAAGAAATGGCTACCTCTCTTCCTAAATGTTGTCTCCTTTAAGACTGTTACATTCACTACAACAACCAGTTATGCAATCTGATTTTCAATGCAGAAAGAATCTCATGGAACTGAGCTATTTACATGTGTCTGGCAGCCGTTTCCAGGACTCATTTAAAAACTAAATGATACCATGCAAAATGTGTGCCCTGGAATTACAATTAGCCCTGCGTATCCTTGCATTTCATATTCTGTATACAGCTGTCAAAATTGACCTTTTTTCCCTGGCTAACTTAGGCTACGTCCAAGCCGACAGAACTAGGGTGACAGCATTTTGACTGGATGAATAAGGATATAGGTTTTGCAGACAGTTGAGGCACCTATAGATGCAATTGAAAATGACTGGGATGACGAACAACAATATGAACTAACTAGTACCTCAGAGCTCCTAGGGACTAAACTATCAACCCAAGAGTACACATGGGAGGACTCATGGCTCCAGCAGGGTATGTATAGTAGAGGATGGCCAAGTCGGTCATCAATGGGAGGAGAGGCCCTTGGCCCTATGAAGGTCATATGCCTCAGTGTAGGGGAATGCCAGGGCCAGTAAGCAGGAAAGGGTGGGTTGGCAAGCAGAAGGAGGGGGGAGGAACAGGGGTTTGTTCTTGTTTTTGTTTTTTGGCTTTGTTTTTGTTTTTGTTTTTTTAGAGGGGAAACTGGGAAAGGAGATATTGTATGACATGTAAGCAAAGAAAATACCTACAAAAAAAGAGAAAGAAAATGGCTGGGACGGAAGTAGCTTTTCATAGAGGAGCAGGTATCTCTCTTACACAAGGAACCTTGCTACCAGCAAACCACATTCCTGGAAGGACCATATTGCCTATTACTTCAAAATATCTGTACCTTGTGACTGGAGGTCATAGGTCAGATTTTCAAATGGCTTTGCTCATAAATCAATTCCTTAGACTGATAAACCTTTCAAAACCTTTGGCATAGCAACAAAGAATTAGAACCTTTGTTCTGAAAATAAACAGAAAAACCTGTCTTCAACAAATTCTAGGCTTAATAATACTAATAACTCTTACAAAGCAGTGTTTAATTTTTTTGTCCAAATAGTAATAATTAGTTTCTGTGGACAGTTTTCTTTAACTCTGAAAACCCTAACAGCATATGTTCAATTCTAATTATTTCTTCTTTGTTACAATTAGGAAAATACGACTCATTGTAGTTAAGAATGTTGCTGAAGAACGTATTCTACTAACTTTGAGATTCAGGAGTCCAGCACAGACCCAGGGCTCCAGGGTCCCAGCTCCTGATTGTGCATCCGAGGCTTGTCCTGTTTTCTGCAACCTGCTAGTGCTCACTGAGAAAGGTCTTGTGAAAATGTTTTCTAACTTTATATAAGTTCCTCACATTTATCTGCCTTCTGTCTCTAGTTTTAAACATTTCTTTTGGTCTTAAAAAAAGATTTTTATTTATGTGTGTATGTGTGAGTGTGAGTAAGTGTGTGTGTGTGTGTGTGTGTGTGTGTGTGTGCATGTGTGCATGTGAGTGTGTGTGTGCTTGTGTGTGGTTATTTGTATGTGCACATGAGTGCTGGTATCTTAAGATACCAGATCAGATTGCTAAATTATCTTGGGCTGGAGTTGCAGACAACTGTGTCTTCTGTAAGAACAATCAGTGCTCTTAAGTTCTGAGCCATCTCTCCAGCCTCCATCTTGTAGTTTTATCAATGAGAATTTGTTAAGCACCATCCTATGGACAGTTTTTTAACAAACACAAGAAGCAAGTGTTGCACACACGCTGTTATTTATTTATCTGCTTATTTTTTGATAGCTGACCTTACTGTGATATCTGCATTGTTGGTATGAAATTGCTTTTAACATTTTTTATTCCTTATATTTTTATTTCTACTTTTATTTCTTCCTTTAAAACAAATTTTATGCATTTTTAATTAAAATAGAATTATGTCATTCTCCCGTCTCTCTTCCTTCCTTTAGCCCTCTCTCAGGTACTCTCCCTTTAACCTCTCTGATGCCCCACTCTCAAACTGATAACCTCTTTTGCTTTGATCATGACCATTACATACATACATGTGTTTATATTTATGCACAAACATATAAATACAACTTACGGGGCCCATTTTTGTTGTTTGTGTGTAAGGCTGACAACTTTATATTGTATAACCAATAAGGGGACTCATCCTTGGGAGAGGCTAATTCTCCCTCTCCTATCAGTTGTTGCCTTTGTTTCTTTGTCTAGGAGTGGGGCTTTTGACAATTAACTTTTCTGGATTAGTGTGTGTATTAGTATTGCCATTTTCCTAATCTTGTTCATGCAGCCATTTCGAAGGAGAGAGTTCCCCAGCAGGCTTTCTGACATTCTGCCATTTCCAACCTTTCTGTCCCCTCTCCAGCTTCAGAGAATTCAGCAGTCTGCTTTGGCATCCTAAGATACCAGCACTCATGTGCACATACATATAACCACACACAAGCACACTATCTATAGATGCCAAGACTGTGATGGAAAAGTATCAACAGGTTTTTGGCTCCTCACTGCTCATTTCTCTCTGTGTCCGGTTGTATTTTTCTGTAATGTTCTCCATCTACTTGAGAAGAAAAGCTTCTGGGTAGTAGCCACACTTATCTGTGGGTGTAAGAATAAGACTTAGAATGTAGTAAGAAGTTAATGCTGGTCTAGCAAAGTGCCAGCAGTACTTTTGTTTCTAAGACCAATGACCTCATTAGGCATGGTTCTTTGGCTAGGTTTCTAGGACTAGTCATGATGTCCCTCCTATTGAGCAGGCCTGAAGTCCAAGTAGAAAGTTATTGGTCACCGTCAGTATGTGAGCGCTGCATATTGTATTACAGTTGTCTTTCCATGTTGGTCATTTGTTGTGGTTTAGAGAAGTTACAACTGGGTAGGACTGTTAACTGTTTCTACACTTTGACAGCTTCCTGGTTGCCACTCTGACCCATGTCCTCCCTCAACTGGACAGCGGGTACACAAATAACTGATTTGTCTTCTAACTCCTAGTATTGTTTTCTGCTAAAAAAAAATTCTTTTCAGAGTTATTAAATAATTTCTCAAAAGTACCAACCTGTATCATATTGTTGCTTAAACCCTTGTCCTTTCCTCTATGCCCAGGTATTAGAGGGCTACCTCTTAGTCAGCTCCTCCATAATCATTCCAGGCCTCCTCCCCCTTCCTCTGGGAATCATCTTTTGCACATGTACTGTGGTTTTCCAGCACCAGCACCTTTATCATCCTCTACTCCATTCGTCTTCTTTCTATTCATCACCATGTCCATTAGCTTTACCCTTGTAGAATTCACTCATGGAGTACTTTTAGAGGCCGGAGAGGGAAGGGGGAGGCTTCTCTCTTTCCAGAAGATTCTCAAGACCAAATCATTCCCAAATGGCATGGCTGTCTCCTCTGTGTTTCTGTAATCTTGCCCTTAGCAAAATGTTACCAAATGATCTCTACCTTCTACCATGTCAGGTCTATGTCAGTTTTTTATTTACTAAGTAGTATTCATGTTGGGTGCACAGCACATAGGGCACGCATGGGATAAGGGTTTGTGGAATAGAAGCAAAACTTCCCCACTTCATTTAATAAAAGAGAAAAGCCAGAGTAGACAGTATACTCTGATTAAAAAGTTCAGATTTTGTGGAGAAACAGACAGGCTGTTTCAGGGGTATCATTAATTGTGCACTCTGAAACTTAACCTTTGGCAATACTGATACAACACTAACTCACCCGAGAGCACTCTGTCTGGACTCGAATACCTCTTTACCAGGAAATGTCAGTGTTGTGGCTGTTAGGATAGAAAGCCCAGCTTCTTCAGATCTCCTGCTGGGCCTAAGTAGGTCAAGTGTCTCATTGTGTGAATCAGTAGCACTGCCTGAAATAGAACTCAGACAGATACATCATTTTGTTCAAGCACTGCCTAGATAAACGCAGTTTTGATGCAATGCAAGCAGAGCTTGAAATCAACAGAGATGCTAATGAAAACTATTTGGGGCAAGGATTTATGAGGATGTTAGGAGCTGGGCTTATACAAGTGCCCTTCAAAGGAAGTAATATATTAGCGAGGCTAAGAACAAATCATTTGACAAGATGTGTTTGTGTTATGAAATATACCTGATCTATAAATTTGACTTAGTTCACCTTTTACAAAGACACACATTTTCTTGTCTATGCCCTTATGTGAAGCTTTTAAAACTCTATGATCGAGGAGTGATAGGAACCATATTCAGTTTTCAAGGAATGAACCAAAGTGGGCCTCCCATGATTTGGTGCCTGTCTTTCTTTCTCTGATTAATTTACCCCTCATGCTCTACCATGACCTTTGGACAGCAACTCTAAGGAACACTTTTATCCATATTACACGATTTCTTTCCTCTAGGACCTGGCTAAGGTCATTTCCCCCTTCATTGGTCAGCTTTCACTCATCCTCTGTCAAAATAGTGACCCACGAAGGCCCACTGTTCTCACATTGCTAACTCTGGAGATGCTTCTGATGGCCACAACTGGCCAGTGAGAAGAGGCTGTGCTGTGTAGCAGCTTGTGGGTAGAGATGGGGAATGGTGACAAGTATGTCTCAGTCTTCACACCTAATTATAGTCTATTCACTTAAATGTATGTTTTAAGCAATTTCCTAACAACAAGGAATTTTTTTAAAAGAATGAATACCATAATTTATAATCAGTTTATAGGGTCTTAAGCTGTAAAGGACTTTGGAAAGATCATAGCTCAACATATTCCTCTTGCCGCCAGATAGAGGGGGTTGAATAGAGTGTGCTTTGGTGTTTTATTACTCCAGTCCTTTACTGAGGTGCTAAGTTTTAGATTAGAGAAGAAATTTATCCGTAATAAGTGCATTGCTCTTTGGGTAGGTCCTATATTCTAGTTGACTTGGAGTATGGCCCTGTAGCTTATTAATCAAGTGCATGTGTAACACACAAATACAGACAGACACATGCAACAAACATAAGTAAATCATAAAATGAAGTTCGGATTCCTTAGGATCTGTTCTGCTTGTCTTGACTCAAGGAATGTGGTAGATCTGGAATCACTCCCCTCCTCAGGGGAATTCCTTTACCTTTGCAGATATCTGTCCTCATGTCTCCTGGAAGGTGAACTTCAGTTGTTAGGTTTAACAGCCATAGACAGTCAGACTTTTATTGAAAAACCACATTGACCCACGCTTCATCACAGGCAAGGGCGTGTTTGGGGCGTGAACTTGAGCTGATATCTGAGACAGGGAAGCAAAGTTCTGTCTCTTTTATCTTCTGAGTCTTTAAATTCCAGATTTAGGTAGAAATGATAGCATTATTGCCCATCGGGTTCTGCACACTTAAAATCTCAGCACTTAGGAGATAGAGACCAGAAGATCACAGGTTCATGCAAGCCTGGGCAACACAGTGAGAACATGAGATTGTACCTAGAAAGATACACACACACACACACACACACACACACACACACACACAAACACACACACACAGAGTGGGGGAGGAGGACAGGGAGAGGGAGAGAAAAAGAGAGAGAGTGGGGGGGCAGGGAAAGGGAGAGAAAGAGAGCAGAGCTTAACAGAGTTTATCTTGCATAATCACATCATATACTTGGTAGTGATAAAATTTACTGAGTACAAAATATAAGAGTGTTAGCATACTATCAGTCAGGGAAGATACTGAGCGATCATGAAGACTCACCATTGTGTGTACCTATATTTATACTAGGGTGAAAGAGGATGCTAGGACATTTATAGCCACCTTCTTACTCAAAACTGTGGACTTCTAAAAGTTCTTCAAGAGCGTATAATTTAATTTGACAAAATGGCTTTTTTCCAGGTCAGTCAAGCAAGAGATTTGTTTCCACTGCCCCTTTCTGGGTTGTATTCTTAACCCCTTTTGGGCTAGGAGAGCTTTAGTGGATACTTAAAAATAGTTCTGCACCAGCCACGCAGGGAATGGAAAATCCCACAGACATTAAAATGCCAAGCAAGGGTGGATGTACAGGGCGGGGTTGTCTCAGCCTGGATTGGGAGGGAGAGGCCAGGATTTGGAGGTGTGTTTGGGTGGCACCGTCATCTCTGTCTTTTCCACTTACCAGATCTGCTTTCAGGGACCATGTTCTGATCAGGGTAAAGTTGGTAAATCTGTTTGTAGGATTAGGTGCCAAAGAAGGGAAGGGAGGGGATCAGGGTAGTTCAGTGCCATGTGCCTGTAAGCAAACCTTATCTAGACAGAAGGAGCTGTGAATGTTATCTGTCTCCTTTAGTCACAAGCCTCACAGTTAGACACCATCATGTCTAAAATTTGCTAGTAGTATATCATTTCTGAGTTCTAATTATCTTACATGGCAATGGTACAAAAGGGTACAATAGGTATTTTTGAGCAAGCGTGGTCCCACACAGTATTATAATAAAGATTTAGAAAATAGAAAAGTACTTCGATACAAATGGAACTTGTGTTTATTGGCATTGTTTTGGTGACAAAATTTATAATTTTATACTGAGATAAATAGTCTCCCGGTGGAGCAACACCGTCATAGAAATAGAGGAAACTCCTGTAATGACGAGGGGCCTTTGCTTTGCTTCTCTCACATGCAGGCTAATGTAGATTACTTTCCTTACACCTGCTCCTATTAACTGCTCTAGATAATGGTTTCTGTTTAGAAATGAATTATTCTGCAACATAGCTCTTGCTGATACAACTGCAAATAGGAGAGCTGTTTAGTTGCTCCAAAAAGGGAGCATATTTTGTTTTTATGGAAAAGGTATTTAGACCTTGCATTGCTATTTACTTAGTGTCTCTACGCAGGAATATGATTGATCTGGACTTTATCACCACCTTTTTTCTTTCTTCAGCAATGTGTGTGTGTCATCTAAAGGAGGGATGGAGTCTGGTAGCACCACCTTCAGAATGCTTGCTGGCTATGTGTTCCTATTTGGAGACTCACCAGGGCAGCCCAAGGCTGTACCCCGTAAGCATTATGAGAAAGGAACACCCCTATAATGATTCATGATAATTTACCTCATGTGCTAAATAGAATTCCATGTAGCATTCAATCGAGCATAGATTCCATTCTATAACTCTGGCTAGGCTTTGGAGATATTAAAGTGTTGGCCATCCATCACATTTGCCCTAAGAAGATTGATGTCCACCTTATTTTTCTCTAAGCTCTTGGTTGATTGTGGGTGGAAAATTTGATGGAATTGACATTTACTTGCTAGAGACTGAGATCTTCTTTCAGTTTTTCCCTCTATCTGGGCTGTTATATATGAGCAGGTCATTGTATAATTGTCTGTTCATTTGGGGAATTTTTTGTAAAGGAGACACTTAGGGACATACCTTGACCTTTCTAGATAGATAAACACTATAGGTCAGCTTATGTGGGACAAAGTGAGCCAGAGACTCTGGTAGCAGCTCAGATGTGTGCCATCAATGTGCAGACTTGTATCTTCTTCTCAGCCCTCATAGACGATAGAGTTCTTGCTCATCATGTCATGCATATGGACCATTCCAGTATAATTTTCAAATAGTAACAAAAAGGACTCTAGATCCCAAAGGAAGAACATAGGAGGTGTTCCCCATGTTCTTCTTTTCTGCTTTTTTACCAAACCTTGGGATGACACTGGAGCTATAAGAAAGGCTTTCTCAGTAATACTTGAGTTCATTTACCTCTGCTGAGGGTAACACAGAAAGATAAAACATGGAACAGAGGATATATATTTCTGTTCATGTTCTAAAGCAAATATTTCTAACACGGAGACTGGAATTAAAGGTGAGATTTGTAATCTTATACCCCCCTCCCATTGTCACTTGGGATATTATGGACTAGTTTTCCCCCATTCTCCCAATCCTCTTCCCTGTACTTCAGAGATCCTCCTGTTCGTTCTCCCATTTCTGTTTACAGTACTTCAGATATGCTCCATTGATTTCAAACACTTTTCATTTTCAGCTTATTCTACATCAATTATGACTTACATTGATGCTCTTAAAAGTCTTAGCATTATTAATACTCTAGAAGATGATGCACACATTTTTCTTGCTTTTCATCATCTCTTGAACTTGTTGGTTGGTTGGTTGAATTAGTATCTAATTCTGTAAATTAAACAGATTCTCCTCCATTCTTACTGGAAGCTGTTGGCATTGCTGACTCCCTGGACTGCAAGCCTAATGAGTCTGCTAGTGGATTCCATTCATCCCCCTGAACCATCACTGGGAATTTGTGTTCTCATATGAGGGACTCAACTGTTTCCACTGGCAGACTTTAAATTGCCTGGTGGGTGACATCCTTCTGTAGTTAACAACTTCTCCTTTCTCTTCAGGATAATAGTGATTTTTAATGTCACTATTATTTAATATGATTATTATATATCAATGGAAATTAGTGAATCACATTTCAGAGTAAATTTAAGCCACAGGTGTTACTGCAATTGCACATATCCCAGCAGACAGGACAATTGCCTGATGAATACTTTCATACTCAGTTCAACTTGTACCTTCCCAGGGTGTTATCACAGAGCAGAGTACAGACTGTAGGAGTCAGCAGACTGCTTTTCATTTAATTATGCAAGTGATACTGGATTTCAAACACTACAATGTTGGCCAAATATTAGCTAGAAATCAAGAAAATATGTTCATTTAGTGGTTGGGTGGATTTTCACCAAAAATTAAACCTCCAAAGTAAGCCACATGTAAGAAATCTTATCATAACAAAGTAACCACAGGAGCAGAGCAGCCTTTTTATTCATGCTCTGGTAGTTTTTGCACTTGGATGCCCTCAAAGAGTTGCACACAAATATTTCTAAGAAATCCAGCCATAGAAGTACCTGTTCATATATCCAATATGTTTTAAAACTGAATTAAAAGCCAACAGCTGTGAAATGCAAATGAGAATATTATCTAGGCTATGACTGGGCCTGATCATCTGATTAATCAAGAGAATAGAAAAATTTGCCCAGGATCATCTTCCTGTCCCAGTCCCAACTTAGTACATCAGCATGTTCTCATTGTTCTTAAGGGGTATACTGCACACTTAATGTTTATGAGTTACGTCTTTGGCTTCCAGTTTGCAGAGCCTGCAAGCTGGAGTCTGCAGGATCACCTCCACCTGGTGAGTATCTCTGTAGTGTACATACTTACAATGATATTGAGGCAGCTTGGCTCCAATTTTATTTCTGTGATTATGACAACAGAACTATTACTCGAGAACTATTGTAAGCTCCTTGTCTGTAACTGAGGGGGCGGTCACACCTGCTAGACAGGGACAGTGAGGTCAAGGAGGCAGATTGCTATTTCTTATGAGCTTTTATCATGCAACAGAGTCAACACCAGTACAACACTCTCAGCCCCTTGCATTACCTAGATATTTTAAGAGGAGCCAACTTAAAAAAAAAAATAGCCACCTATTTAAAAGACAATTATATCTTTAAGCAATGTTATGACATCTATCAGTGTGGAATTTAAGCTTGCTCCCATAACAAGTGCTGAAATAGCTCAGGCAGTAATAAACAGAAAGCAGATACCATAGGATATAAGGGTCCCTGGTATCTGATTCTAACTCCTATCTAATCCTACCCTATCTCAGGAAAAGGGACCCCTGAGCTAGTAAGTTGTTTCAGAGACTGCTGTGTGGGTATGTGGGTATGTGTACAAGTATTCATGTGTATTTTCTTTGGTATCAAAGACAAGTCCTCCTCTTCATCCTTTTGCTCTCATCAGTGTTTGTAGTATCCCCATGTGTTTGGAACACAAATGTAACTAAGGAATGGACACATCTAGGTAAAATCAAAATAGTGGTAACCATGTCTTCATTCCTTAAAAAAAGGAAATAAAAGCGAAGCAAGTTTCAAAAGGAGCCTAATCAGTATTCATTGGCAGTCTTGTGGGGAAGTCCATGGAGACAGAGGACTAAGCTTGTTTTTAAAGACAGTATAGACCATGCCAGAAAAAAAAAATAGCATCTCCATGGAGGACTAGAGGGGGTTTAGAGTCAAGCAGAAATGAGGCCATGCTGAATTGATACTTTCAAAATTAAACATATAACTCACTCATAACTAAATGGGCACAGAGAGTCCTACCAAGATGCACTCATAAGCATTCAAATACTTCATCTGAGATTTAGGCATTAAATGTCCTCAGAGATAGAGGAGTAAAGAAACTTTTGTGGGATGTCCTTACTGGATCTATCTCTTTCCTTCTGGATGAGAACCTCATCAAATGCTTCCCCCACATGACTCTTTGTGCCCCAATGAACTGTTACCACTCCATACCTACAGATTGCCTTTTCCTCTTCCAATGGAGGTAACTATACCATAGGACACTTAGTTAAAACTGAGGAGAAAAATAGTAATGATAATCTTCTTGGTTAACAAGAGAGGGAACTTTGATCCTCAGACCAGCTTCTGAGCCCTTGGGCATCTAGAGCAATGATTGTCAACCTGTGGGCTGTGACTCCTTCAGGGTTGAATGATCCCATCACAGGAAATTGTCTTAGACCATTTTGAAAAACAAAAAAGTTTACATTGTGTTTTATAACAGTTGCAAATTACAGTTGTAAAGTGGCCATGTAAATGTATTTATGGTTGGGAGCCACCACAACATGAGGAACTGTATTAAAGAGTCATAGCACTAAGAAGGTTGAGAACTAGAGTACTAGAGAGTCACCTGTGCTTAGAAAGGGTGCAGAAAATTTGACTTCGATTGCCTTCTATTTTCTATGTTGCCATTAACGGCCATCACCTTAGATTTTTCCTATGATGGCTTTCATTGCTCTCATGAATTTTTATCTAATGGTTAGCTGACTCTAAATTAAAAACAGAAAATTGGTCGAACTTTTTTTTGAAAGGTCCTTATTTTAAACTGTTAAAGTCTTCCATATTTGTTTAGTTTTATGCATTTAACTGCAAACTTCAGATGAGGGGAGAAGAAAGTCAAAATTTGGATAGCTTGTTGATAACACCAAATTAGGAGACTTGTTTAATTTAGAACATATAGTTAATTTTCATACTCTCTAGTTTTATTTATTTAGTAGTATTTGGCTAATGCTTGTGCTTTGTTAGTTCCCAGTACATTCATAACTAAAATGGGTTTCTTTCTTTTCATGTAAAAGCTAGGTAAGAGACTTTGCAAAGGCTCATCAAATGGGATTTATAAAATGGCTAAGATATTAAAACTTTATAAACAAAATTATGTGACTGAAGAAGCCAGAAGGGGCAAGGACTCAGAATGCTTCTCCAAATGAAAGATGTTTCCCCAAGAGGTCACAGTGGAATTTAACAGACTTGCATCAGACATCAATGCATCTTATTTTTGCAGGCCTGGCTGGGTTTCTATCTGGAAAGGCATTGGTTCATCTTACAGCTCTGCAAAGGAGAATTTGGAAGCCCATCCCATGATCACATGCAGACAAGCTCAACTGGTATGGGTACTCTTGTGATAGCCTACATAAGATGCATCGTTACAGATGAGGGAATAGGTCACCCATAGCATCCAAGCAAAGCAGGACAATCCACAGAAGCTTTTCAAAAGGCTGCTATGTGGGAGTTTCCAATGTTGCTTCCAATACTGTTCCAATACTACCGAAGGGTTAGTATTAGCGATCTAGTTGATACTGTGGTATCTGCCGACGGGGCAGTAAGGTTTGGGTTATGAAACAGTTGTTCAAAAGACAATGCATTCCTGCAGCCAGAGTCAGTTTTAGAAGGGATTATATGGGCTTAAACCCTAAAGCAATCATTGCTAAATTCTTATTTTCTCCTTGCTAATGAACAATATAAAGTAGAATTTATATTTTGTTTCTTCAATTTTCATTGTATACTTGAGTAACCCCTGAGCAACTCTGAGCTCCAATTTTCTTAGGAAATGAAAATAATGATACTATTTTTTACATGCTCAATATGGGTTTATCAGTTTAGCCCATGATCTACGCTCATGAAATAATGCTCTTGTGAAAAGAAGCTTGTATTCTCCCATACCTCTAAGCAAGCTCTCTTAGTTTAAGTCAACAAGTACTCTTTACTTACTGTTGTGAGGTATCTGGAGTTGGGGTATAAAAGTGAAGGAGACAAATAACCTGCTTTTCAGGAGTTTGTAATACTGTATGCATCAAGAGATGGATACTCAAGCTTGAAGAGATATGTCTCAAAGCAAAGTCCAAGGTTTCTCTGGGCTGTGGCATCGAGAGACAGGTGGGATTGGAAAACGTCTTGAGGGTGTGGATTCAGCGGACAAGCATGAGTAATGACTGTGTATTTTTCCCCAGTTGAATTTGTCAACTCAATTTATTCCTGATCAGTTTGTCATGATAATTATCATTGGCAGTGAGTGTCACACCCTGAGCTCCATGGAGAGTTGATAGAGAAGTATTCCATTGTCAACCTCTTTGTATCTGGTTCACCATTATCTTTATTGATTGCCTGAGAAACCACATGGATATATAAAAGAAAAAAAAAGAGCAGATAGATTGCAAAATTGTTTCTGAGAGTCAGATAAAAAATCAAAACAAACAAACAAAACAAACAAACAAAATAAATAAAGAGAAAGGAAAGAAAGAAAGAAAGAAAGAAAGAAAGAAAGAAAGAAAGAAAGAAAGAAAGAAAGAAAAAAGAAGGAAGGAAAGAAGGGATCCAATTCATCACCCAACAGTGAGTGCTACTAAATTTTATATATATCCATAATTAAGTTCTCACAATATTAATTTCAAAGGTTATTTATTTTAAATAGGAAATGGATGCAAGCCAAGATTGTAAGCAGCGATGGCCAGTATTTACAGAGCACTGACTCTGTGCAGGCTGAACTTGTAGTCACTTCAAAAATACTGATATAATCTCTAGAACAGTTATGCTGTTGGACGTTGTGAGGGTGCATGTCACAATCTAGAAAAACGAGGCAAGGAGTTCAATAACTTTTCGAATGCGGCACAGCTGGTTTTGGGAGGCTGAGTCTTAATTTGTGCTGGGTTCCAACTAAGAAGCTATAAGATCACAGGGTCACTTAGACATCTGCAAAGAGGGGTAATTGAATGAATTCTCTGAGTTTTCTAATTGTGTTAAAACACTAAGATTTTAAGCATTGTCAGTGCTTTTAATAGATTTATCTTCCTGCGTTTAGTACTTTAGTTTAAAGAAGCTCTTCAGTTTTCTTTTCCTTAACACTTGGTGAGATTAAGGACATAATTCAAAATAGGTTTGTATTTCTTAAATGAGGAAGGTAAGGTGGGAATTGTAAAAGAACGAAGGGAGGGGATTTTGTTGACGTGCTTGAGAGGTTGGGATCCTACAGAGTTCTCTCTGCATCTCTGCCTACACCTCATTCTGCTTCAAGTGGGCTTTGGTGGAAGAGTTACTTAACATCGAATTTAGACATCGAATCTTAATGAGCATGGCACAATATGATCATTAATTTTATAACATCTTTTTTTTATTCAATCCCCAGCTGCATTGGTTTTAAGTAGACAACTTAAATAACTGTATTTTTTGCCTACAGATATGAACAGTAAGCACAGAGCAGGGCACAGGGATAAAAACACATGCGTAGAGACTAAGATGCTTTGAGCAATTACCTGAATTTTTGGCAGGAAGCTTTGCTCCCCCATCAGGGGAGAAAGATGATGTTGTTTCAAAGACTCTGGCCACCCAGCAGCTAGAAGGTGGCTGTCCTGCAGGTTGAACTGGCTGGGCACACAGTCTCTCACTTCCTTGTTTCTCTGTGTTATCAGTAAGGAAGCTTCAGAAGACTGAAGGGCTGTCAGTCACTTTCTGTGTCTTGAAGAGACACTTTTTTCACTCAGTTGAGACATCATCTCCAGCCAAGAGACAGGATTCGTTCCTAAGAAGGACTTTACTCTAGAATAGAGCATTGTTTGACAACAAAAGGTTAGATTTGGCTTCAAATAAATAGACAGAGGAGATTTGGAAGGGAAATCTAAACACTCCTCAGGGCATGTGTTTTGCTGTTGTTGTTGTTGTCCTCTCGTTTTTGTTTGTTTTTTTGCCAGCTTGTTCTTCTGAACAATGTTCATTTTCTTTCACCCTCTCTCTTTTAGCAAGACTAAGAGTTTAGTGCAAATATCTGACCTCTTACATTTCATCCAAATCTTTACACTGACCTGCTCATAAAATCTACTTCTTCAGACAATCCACAATGTAGGCATAATATGTTTGACTTCTTGGCCACATAGCTTTCTTTTGGAAGTGCCTGGCTTCCTTAAGATTATCCTCAAATTTAAATGGATTGCATTTATCCTTGTCTCCTACTTCCTAGGTCTTTGTGAATAGTAAGGACAAGTATACCTTACTGTGATTCATGCCTCATCTTCTCTCAGGCTGCTTTTCTGATTTCTGACACACTTAAAACTTCTTACTCAGTTTATATTCCGTTCTTCATCATGGTGATATTGTGTGTACCTAGTTTCAGTTGTTGCTACTCATATATTTGGAGTAATGAACAGATGATACATGTCATCAGTGAGGCATCCATAGTCACTCTGTGGACTCACAAGGTGCCTGGGATCTTACACTACACGGCTCACTGTAATTTTCCACTCCAGCTGTTGGTCTACCTCTTGCACATGGAGAATTCCCTTGGGCTGAGGCTACATCTGTAATGGAGGTAGAAGTAGGGACAACTCAATTGCTGGGTCACATCCATTCTAGAGCCCTATCAGCAATGACATTACTCATACTTTTGGTGGTTGGAGGAGGGGATAGCGAATAATCCAGATGGTTTTTGTCTTATATTCTCCCCTTCATATCTCTTACATCGCCCACTTGTCCACTTTGACCCTAACTTCTGAAATCCTCAATACTAAAAACAGCAGTAAATCTATCTTGATTAATAATTATGTTCTTTTCTCTCTTTTTTTATTTTTCTAGAGCTTTTATTTTTATACAAGTGCACACATTATATACACTCACATACACATATATGCATATATACAATACAAACAATTATTATAAAAGTTGTTTGATATAAAACCGTCAATTTAACAGTCTTATGTAGATGCTTGTCTACAGCAATAGTGAAAATACATTTTTCTCAATATAAATTTTAAATAACTCCGAACACATTAACTGTATACTTCAAAATAATACATCACTACTGGTATTTTCCTAGATGAACATAAATATATAAAGTATTTTTGTTTGTTTTGTATTTAGTAGAGTTTAAAATCTTGGCTCTTACTGTGGTACAAGCCCAAAATAAGAACAATTTTTAGACATTGGATTTCATTGTAATAAGGCTATACTTCAATGAATCTCACATCACCAAAGGATTTTACCTCCATCATAGCTAAGCTGAGAGTTGGTAGTTCTGCTGCACCAAGAAATGAATTGTAGGCTTGATTTTTGGATACAGATTTCCTGCTATTGTCAAAGCTATTTGACTTGAGTGAGTGAATTTATTCTCAGACCACTGAGAACAGGTTACATTCATTTAAGAAATGGTGTGTGTATTAAGATGGTCTATCCATAAAGTCATTCACCAACTGTTTCAATGAACAATGGTCCTGCTTGGAGGGTGGCACGGACATTGGGTGAGGGAAAGAATTTGGTTCATTAGCTGTGATAATTTGGAAAAGCATTAATCTTAAAGAAAGAGTAACTTATAAAGTCCTCTTCTTCAAACTTGATACAAGAGTTACAAACCTCAGGCAAAGCATTCAGTCTCACTCTTTGTTGTTCTCTTACAAGTAACCTCCCTAGTTAATAATCTATGTTTCTTTTGGGTATATAAATACTTTTAAAACATATAAGCTATTCTGAAAACCATAATGTAGTATAAAGACATGAAATAAATAATACTACTAATAGAGAGGCTGAGATAGGAGAACCAAGATTTCAAGACCCTTATGTTGTACACAGCAAGACACTGTCACAAACAAGCTGAAAGTGTATATAGATTGTACAATGTTGGACCTGTTTCTCCAATTACCAAATTAGAGAGACCATTGGATGGCAATCAACAAATTTCTAATTCCTCATATTATTGGATTTCAATCAATTAGGATATGTTGGTAGTATTAATTTTCATAGTAATATATTAAGAAAAAGTAATTATCACTTCCTGTTGTTTTTGTTGTAAGAAGTGGAATTAGGTTTGTGTGGATTTGTTGAAAGATTACCTTCTTGCTTCTTCTGGGGTGTAGTTTTGCTCCTTATGTTGATGTTTTCCATCTATCATCCTTTGTAGGGCTGTATTTGTGGAAAGATATTGTGTAAATTTTGTTTTGTCATAGAATATCTTGTTTTCTCCATCTATGGTAATTGAGAGTTTTGCTGGATATAGTAGCTTGGGCTGGCATTTGTGTTCTTGTAGGGTCTGTATGACATCTGCCCAGGATCTTCTAGCTTTCATAGTCTCTGTTAAGAAGTCTGGTATAATTCTGATAGGCTTGCCTTTATATGTTACTTGACCTTTTTCCCTTACTGCTTTTAAAATTCTTTCTTTGTTTTGTGCATTTTGTGTTTTTATTATTATGTGTCTGGAGGAATTTCTTTTCTGGTCCAGTCTATTTGGGGTTCTGTAGGCTTCTTGTATGTTCATGGGCATCTCTTTCTTTAGGTTAGGGAAGTTTTCTTCTACAATTTTGTTAAAGATATTTACTGGCCCATTACATTGGGAGTCTTCACTCTCTTCTATACCTATTATCCTTAGGTTTGGTCTTCTCATTGCATCCTGGATTTCCTGGATGTTTTGGGTTAGGAGCTTTTTGTTTTTT
>JADRCD010087534.1:0-10387 GCA_019843815.1 Montemys delectorum | reverse complement strand
ATCTAATAAAAATTCTATATGCAAAAAAGCACCCTGGAATCTTCTAGTTCCCATACTAATACTCTTTTGATTTCTGACTCTGTGTCTTCTCTTCATTTTTCTCTAGAAATGTTTTCCAATAATAGAATTGCCCCATATAACAACATTAGCTTCTGCTTTATTTTTCCCCCTATGCCTCTGTAAGTCTCCTTCACTTTGTCATTGCTGTAATGTCTATATATACCAAAAAAGGGAGGGAGAAAGAAAGTAGAAATACTAGCACAGGTACTATGTTAGAGCAAGAACACGTAGAATGCAGTTAAGAAATACTGTCTTTGGACTTGGCATGACTGTCGTGCCATACAGTCATAGGCATAGGAAATCTTGTATAGAACCTTTGCAAAAGCAGGTGACTTAAGAATTTCAACAATCCAAGGCAGGGGCAGCATATATACAGTTCTTCTTACATGCATAAGTAATATTTTAATATATAGATGTAGGGAAGAGAGTAACATTTCTTGGATTCTGAAATATTCTTTGTAGGATG
Source organism: Montemys delectorum (assembly GCA_019843815.1). Classification (NCBI taxonomy): domain Eukaryota; kingdom Metazoa; phylum Chordata; class Mammalia; order Rodentia; family Muridae; genus Montemys; species Montemys delectorum. The sequence goes on along the minus strand of JADRCD010087534.1, from coordinate 9,861 downwards.
CCAATGTACCAGTGAATGATTCCACAACCATGTCTAAAGGAAGAGTATTTGTTAGATACTAGGCATTAAAATCAAATTAATGAATAAGTAAATATTAGATCTAGATCTAAGCCTATTGTTCATGGGAGTATTTTGAATTGTGTTTCCATTCCTTAGAGGTGGATAAGGCTTCATATATTGATTTTATATATATATATATAATATAATATTAATAAATGATTTGTAGATGACAGTATAGTTGGATCTGATTATAATATGCATTATGATAGTTTTGTTCCTCTAGAGAACACTGATGAATGTGCAGAGTATTTTTATGAAACTTGCTATGGTCAGTGTTCAAAAACTACTTATGAAATCATTAATATCCACTAATTTTAACCCATTCCTTCTAGTTTGATCATCTTTACAATTATTTATAAACATTATACTAAGTAATACCCACTACCATCTTTATTGCCCCTTAATTTTGTGTGTGTGTGTGTGTGTGTGTGTGTATATATATATATATATATATATATATATATATATATATATATATATATGTCTCCTTGTGTTTAAAATCACATACCAACTACTCACAGTCTTTCTATCCAGGAAGGTAGATGCAAATCATGGAGAAGGCTGAGGTCTGAATTTCAGTATCAGCAGACAGGTCTCCAAGTTCATGTGTTTGTTCTTGTTTTTCATTCCTGATCATTCAGAATATATTTTATTAATGATTGAGATAAACAATGAATACAAACACTTTTATAATACATGTGAAATAATAAGGTTCAAATAATTCTATAAAAAATTTAGTTTTAAAGAGGTAATACAATACCTTCCAAATCAGAAATTCATGTTTCCATTGGCATATGAATAACATATAAGCAAAGCACAATGGGGTTACACAGATGAATTCATCAAGCACAGGAGTGTTCCTAGATTATTCTGGCATTCAGAAAGAGTTAGGTTTTAATTCAGAGGTTATTGCATAGCTAATATACACACATAATGAAATGAATTTCAGTCAGAAATCCAATCATATAAAAATGAGTATGGAGACCAATATAGGAAGAGAATTTATGTGGCCTTTAACTGTGGGTTCTGGATTATTCTTCCCCTTGGGTATGTCTGAACACTACCAGTACACTAGCATGACAAAATCTGAGTCAGAGAGCTTTTAACTTTGGGGTGTGATAATCCTGCTACACTCTGGACTGCAAGGGGAATGTGAGGTGTGGGACGAATGCTGTATTTTCAACAGCTCCTCTTGAGGTATTTTCTCTTGTGCATTGAAAATTACCAGTATCTGACACATTTTATCAAATCCTTAACTGATTTGTCACTATGACGCTCAACAAGACATCACTTTGAAACATAGCTGCTCTTTACTACAAATTAACCTTACCTTCATTGTTAGGGACTAAAGGTGTACATTAAAGGTTTGTCTACACATCAGCTTGATAACATAGACCTAGAAAGTCTTGGATATTATCCCTTGCCAGAGCAGCCATGTTGCAGGTATAAAATTACTCTAGAGAAAGTTATTGAGAAATTATGATATGTATAAAGACAGATGAATCAGTTGAGTCACATATTTTCAAACCACATTATGGATGAGCAGCTACTCTCCAGAAAATGTAATAAACCAATCTAAAGTTATGAGAAGGATGTCTTAACTATAAAGAAAACTACATTCATAGACAATTTTCCAAAGTAACCCCATCAACATTCAGGAATTTTTTTTTCCAAAATTTTAAGCAATAATGAAATACAAATAGAAACAACCTTGAGACTGACTATTAAAAATCACCATCCATAACGTTTAGTAGAAACATAAATTCACTTTGAATGCCACTGGATTTGTGCTTTGATACATGCTAGCATTGTCTGATATAGTTGACTCCTGAGAGGCCTTGCTAGAGCCTGACAAATACAGAGGCAAATGCTCATAGTCAACAATTGGTCTGAGAATGGGAACTCGAATTGAAGATTTAGAGAAAGAACTGAAGGAGCTGAAGAGGTTTGCATCCCCATAGGAAAAACAACAATTTCAACCAACCAGACACCCAGATCTCCCAGGGACTAAACTACCAAACAAATACTATACATGGCTCTTGCTACATACGTAGCAGAGGATGACCTTGTCTGTCATCAATGAGAGGAAAGGCCCTTGGTCCTGTGAAAGCTTGATGCCTTAGTGTAGGGGAATGCCAGAGCAGTGAGGTGGGAATGGATAGGTGGGTAGGGAAGCACCCCCATAGAAGCAGGAGGAGGGGGAATGAGATAGAGGGTTTGTGGAGGGGAAATTGGGAAAGGGGATGGCATTTGAAATGTGTAAATAAATTATCCAATAAAGAAAAAAGGAAGAAGAAAGAAAAAAAGAAAAGTATCAGAGTAGCAGAAAATGTGGGACTTGGTGGGGTGAGTACTAACATACTGATGAGTAAGATATACTATTTGACCTTTGGAAAATTGAGATGTGTGTGTGTGTGTGTGTGTGTGTGTGTGTGTGTGTGTGCGCGCGCGCGCGCACATGTGTGCATGTGTGCATGTGTCTATCTGTGTGTAGGGGAATCTAACATAAAACTACTGTACATCAGCCTTACATAGAAAAAATTTCTGAGAACACAGAAAATCATTAGCCTTGCTACTTTACTCTAGTCAATCCAGCCATTGCACTAGCCTAAAATGAACAGGCAAATAAATAGTATTGTACTCACATTCAATTTACTGAATACATTTAAAACTAAAATGTCTGTGAATAGGTGTTGCATATACTTACTAATATTAATATGTGTGGTCATTGGAAGACTTCCTATGTGTGTATCAATATACATCAGATCCACTGTGCTAAACATGTTATGTATAAATGCTCTCTACACAGTGTAGGAAGTATACGCTTCTCAAAAGTAGATACACACTTGTTTGAAGCTCTTGCTTTCAGTCTTCTGCTTCACCAGATATTGACTTGTTATTATCTCCATCAGTATTAATTGGTGAATATTTTAGGCAAAGATAAGCACCAGAGCAAGCAGAATCTTACTTAATAATATACATACACCCTGAAGTTTTCCTCATGAAAATACAGCTTTAAGTCATATACCCTCCGCTTCTGGGTATGTTTGTGTAACTGAGAACTTAGGATTTCCTAGGATATACTTATGTTGAAAGTGATTTTATGTCTTTATTGATATATTTTCTCGGTATGTGAATTTTTATTGTCAATATTGTATATAATCTTTATACAAATGCAATAGTACACAAAGATAAAAGTTAAGTTTCATATTGTTTATTCTTATTTTGTTGTCCAAATTTTCAAAATGAGTCATTAAGGCAGAATGAACTAAAGTTATTATACCAAACTGAATACATTTCTTCAGAATATATTAGTAATATATATACATATATACATATAATAGATACATATGTATATATATGTATATATGTATATGTATGTATGTATATATATATTACTAAATATATAGTGATATAATAACAATTAATAAGAATAAGAGAAATAGATTTGTAAGTGAATAAAAGTAAAATATAGGAATATTTGCAGGGAGTAGGCAGAAGCATGAAAATATATTATTATCTGAAAAATTAAATACAATATTACTACTGGTAAACTAGAGAGATTCATGTAGTGAATGATTGCCAATTATAAATATAATTGTTAAAATCCTAATTGATTAACAGTTGTCATAAGTAAACACATGTATTTTTAATCACATATTCATGTATTAAATAATAGCATTGAAGGTCAACTGGTAAATGACCCTAAGTAATTGTAGCTTATATTAGGACTGCTGATGGTGGTATGATCTCTATTTTGAGAAACATGTGGTAGAAGGAAATCACTAATTCCATAACATTTTCTAAATTTCACAGGCATATAAACAAGAATACAGAAATAAAGAAGGTGAAGGATATATAGAAATGAAAAGAGACAGGAGGAGAGAGGACAGGGAGGACTTATGGTAAATGTATATGAGAAGGGAGCCATATCAGTGGATTACACCACCCAAGCAACTACTTTTTAAAGAATACAGGTTTTTAAAAATAAAAATAATTACTTGCAATATTTTTCCAATACTGAAAACATGGATGATGTTTTCCTCAGCTGCAAATTCATACTAGTTATTTCACAAGAATTAACTCTTTCAATAATTTTCAACTTCTTTTCTCATTCTTTCTAATTTGCTGGGTATGAAAAAACAAATCACATATTAATTCAGCCCTGGATAGGTGAATTAACTCAATGGCAAAGTACTACTAAAGGTATTGGATCGTATTACCACTAGATACAATATTCTACTTAGAGTAGTTAATTGACAAGGTGGAAGCTTTTAGTTCACACTGTACCCACACTTACATGTTTGCAAGAGAACTTTTCTTGGGCTTCTGAGGGAACAACTACCTCTGAGAAATAATCTTACAAGAGACATTCAGCAAATTTTATTAAATCTACCTTCGAGTTTATTCCAGGACTATGTGTAAGTATAAGACACTCAGACCTGGTTCTGACCTCCTCAGATATTATTATTTATTAATATCTTTTGTTTTTCATCACATCAGAACACTCTGAGCCATGACATAATTTTCTTCCAATCATAGCACATGACACATTTCTAGGATTTCCTGTATTAGTATTCCTTTTTTTCAATAAGATATATTTAATCACACTACTGCTTTTTTGTATTTTTCTTTTTACAGAAGTGAGATTAAATATTCAATATAAAAATCTGACTGAATATTAAGCAGAGGGTCCCTCTCTCTTCCTCCATTCCAAGAAAATGTCCACCCATGGGATATGGGTGTGTGCATTGCTGGGCCCTTGGCTTCTCCACATTGAACAAAAAATAAATAAATAAAAACAAAAACAACAACAACAAAAAAAACCAGTCTGGTGTCCAAACAAAAGTTTTTCATTACAGACTACACTTGAAGATATTCTGCATATTACTAGAGTAGGGAAAAATACGAAGATCAAAAGCTACAAATTGGCACAAATAGTATGGGACTAACCACCTACATTTTTTATTGGGTGTATGATTTCCTCCATGGGATTGAATGCCTACTGGAGATTACTAATATAACTAAGAACCATAGACTAGATAGGTCCCAGGCTAAAATCAAAGTTCTCTAATTTTGTTAGGGCCACAAAATAAATAAAATGACTTCTGATGACAAAATACTATACCCATATATCAGTAAACTGGTCAAGCAATGTCAATAATGTTTCTTGCACTACAAGTGAAATAACAGAGGGATATTCAATGAACTGTGTGTAATGAAAGAGAGACCTTGGAGTACTAGGTCCTAAATGGGATGCCTTTAAAAATGTCTCCCCTCAAGTCTCATGGATTGGTATAGAAATAAAAGGAGAATGATTATAAAGGGTTTGAAGTAGTGGATGACTCCAAGGAAGCAATGTTTTCTATACACAACATTAGTGGCACATATACATAATCACAAAGACTAGTGCAGTACACATAACATTTGCATAGGTTCAAACCAAATTATTTTCGAGAAGAGAAAACTTGAAGTGTTCACTAAGAATTTTAAATAACAACAAAACAATGTTTCATTATACATATAAATGTCATTAAGTGGTTATCTAAAGAAAAATGAAAAAATATTCTTAGATTCAAAAATTGATCTATAATAAAACACTAAGAAAAATATGTAGAGAAATTAATATGTTAATCCTAATAACAAAACTTCTTATTCATCATTCTAATTGCAAAAGGTTAATCTTCAAGATTGAAGAAAAAAGCTATGAATTCCCTTGACATTTCTATTCAATACTTGTTCTAAGGCTACTGTCAGGTGTATTAGGTGAGGAAATAATATAAGAATTCTTTTACTTATGGTAGGCCTTTAGTTAATGATTAAATATACTTTAGTATTCCTTTTTTAAAATGAGATAAAGTTATAGATATAAAACTCCTAAGGAACTCAAAGTATATATTCAGGTGTATTTCTACACAAAAGTTATTGCAAATAATAACTTTAAAAAGCAAACATATTAATGAAATCATCTCCCATGGTTGGTAATATCATGTGTTTACAACTTAGTGCAGCAGAAGAGTTTGAGATGAAGACCTCCCTGTTCAACACAGAGAGCTCCAATGACAAGTCCTACATTGGGGAGAAGAATCTTGTAGAGCCCACCTCCAGCAGAAAGACAGAGTATCAAGTGAGGGATGGAGTTGCCATCCCACAGTCAAAACTCTGATACAAAATTGTTCCTGTCTGAAAGAACTGCAGGGATGGAAATAGAGAGGAGCCTGAGAAAAAGAAGGTCCAGCCACAAGCCCAAAGTGGGATCCAGCTCAAGGGGAGGTCCCAATGTCTGACACTATTACTGAGGCTATGGAGCACTACAAAAAGGAACCTATCGTGACTGCCCTCCGAAAGACCCAACAAGCACCTGAAAGAGTCAGATATAGATATTTGCACTCAACCAATGGACAGATGTGCTGACCCTTTTGGTTGAATTAGGGGAAAGTTTGAAGAAGTTGAGGAGAGTGACCCTGTAGGAGGACCAGCAGTCTCAATTTACCTAGACCCCCGAGATCTCAAGGAGACTGGACCAACAACCAGGCAGCACATACCAGCTGATATTAGGCCTCCAACACATATACAGCAGAGGACTACCAGGTCTGTGTTAGTCAGAGAAGATGCACCCAACCCTCAAGAGACTGGAGGAAGTGTAGAGTTCTCGTGGCGTGGGGGTGGAGGTTGAGGATAGGGGCAGGGAGGATGTATGGGATGTGGAACAGTCTAAGGGTGGACTGGGAAAAGAATAAAATCTGGAGTATTAAATAAATAAGTAAGTAAGTAAGTAAGTAAATAAATAATAGATTAAATTTAATAAGTAAACATCATAGATTTAGGAAGGTGGACAGGCAAAAGTTTGAGTGTTAGGAAGTTAGATGTATTGACCATATATGTAGTTATAAAAAAGACTGGTTATTTTTTCCATTTATGAGTAAAGAAAATTTTAAAAGACGCAATAAAATTCTAGACAAAATACAGAAAAACAAAACAAACAATTGGATTCCAAAGAAGATAAACTTTGTGAAGCCCTTGGAAAGTCGATTTCTGTTCTGAACAAGTATAAGATACTTCACATCTAGTTAGTGACTAGCATCCAATATGAGCAATATATACTAGAAATTTGGCATATTTGATATTAGTATTAATTGTTTTATCTACATTTCACTTTTAATATGATAGAATGTATATGAGGCATGAAGTTGTTTCAAAGTGCAAGAAATCAAGTTTCTTCTCCCTGAGCCATGAGTCTTGCATCACCCAGATGTCTATAGTGGAGCTCTCCTTAATTCTCCCACACTGGTTAAACTGATGGTCATGCTCCTGTCTCTCTCCTGTTCCTCACTCTACTTTTCAAATTAGGCACTTCCCCCTTCCTGTACTTCTTGTTAAAACTATAGAGTGTGCTTTCTCCAAGAGTATAAATCATTGCTATCTTAGACCAGAGTGAATCCTCGCAAATATTCTACATATTGTCAAATAATCTAATTTTCTGGATGATATTTGGAACTACTGCCATTCTTTTAGCAATTAGATACAACTCCCTGCCTCTATTCATTCAAGATACACAAGTTTCCTCTATAGATCTTAGTTGTCCAAATCTGAAAACTGGATCTCATGTTTAAGTAATAGGGAAGGTGTCAATTAATTTCATGTTGGAAAATTGGTAGCATAGTGAGTGATACCATTGGTTACATTCCCAAACTAGGGATAGACTGTTTTCATGTATATTTTCATGGGTGTTTACTATGAACTTTTTGTCAGTCTTTAGTTGTAGAAATAATGTTCCAAAAGACTTATGTGAAAATACAATATATGCACTTACTAAATACTTTATACTTTCTGCAGTTTAATGTGTAATCCAATAATGACTTCTATTGCAATTTGTAGTAAATAACATCCTTCAGGAATTTATAGAGAATATGAATATGGGACATTGATTTTCTTACTTATGCTTAAGCCTAAGAAAACCATTTATAAGGTTTTTTGAGGGACATAAACTTCTGTATAGAAAAGTTATAAAGGTATAGCTAGATTTAGATGTAATTTAACATATATGTAGTAAATGAGAAAATATAATTTAACTGAATTTTATATATAAGAAATGTAAATTATACTTAAAGTCAGACTATGGTTAAATTTCATCTGTTAGTAATTTCACATAATATGGAGAGGCATTGTGGTTCCAATGACAAATTTGAGATCTTAGGGATCAGCACAGTGAGACTCCATATCAGTACAGGGCATATATTAAATGAACAACAATACAATAAATTCAACCTACATATGTTTTAAACTACAAAGAGTAATATGCTTATATATATATTGAAGAACTGAACTGAGCAGTAACTGTAAAATTATACATAAAGAAAGCAAGGCAATTCTTGCAAGAAAATATAAGAAATATGAAAGATAGGACAATGCCATTGTCTATGTGAAAACACAAAATTATGAAGTATTCTCGTCCATATTAGTGTAAGTATAACATTCCAAATAAATTCTTAATCTTTGAGATAACATAAAGTTATTCATATCTGAATTCTTAAAAACATGTATGTTTATATTTTTAATTTAATTTTCTTATATATATATATAAAATAGTACCTTACACTAATAACATATTCTTTTCAAATTTCTCATTATAGTATCTGTGTTTATTACTGCAGTGTAGTGCTGCTTTATTTGAAACATTAATTGCTTACAAAGATTCTTTTCTTGATCACCCATGTAAATACCTAGTTGTTATTAAAAAGTAAAAACAGTTTAATTTCTTGTGCTCACTTCATTCAGATAATATACATTCACTAGAAACTCTATGCTGTGAAATCAGTTATTAGTACTGACACCACTAATATCATTTAATATATTATACCAGTTTTTATAGAAGTTGGGCTGTTAGAAAGCTAAAACTTGGTTTAATATGTCATTAATTTTTACATGTATTCATTATGAAACTCCATTACATGAAAGAAATTGTTCAGAAAATAAAATATACCAAATATTCTAAAAGTAGCCACAAACAAAATTTAAAATTATTAATATCACCTCCAAATATTTAAAAATTTCAAATTTATTAGTTAGAATATCACTATTATAAAAGTCCCGAATTCCTAAATCTATTACATATTAAGTCCATGTCATTCCAAAGGCTTAATATTTTACTTTTGGTCCTATGGTCAAAGTCATCTCCAATTCATAAGGAACTTCAGATAGCCAACACTGACCCAACTAACAGAAATCAACTGTAAAGATTCAGTTTAATAAACACTTTCTGTATACAAAGTATTTATAATACCAGTATTCTCTCACTTTTGTAAGATTAAAGAATACTTTGATGGAATAAAATTTTGTGCTTTAAACAAATAAATAAAAACCAAGCTTCCCTTAAGTCCAGCACAGAAGGTCCTGCCTCAATTGAAGCCAACTCATTCAATAAGGAAATTTTCAGTCCATTGAAGCCAAAAGAAATAGGGCCTTGTCTCAAAAAAACAAAAAACAAAAAAAACACAAACAAACAGACTAACATGTAACTACATATCATTATGTTGGGTTGTAGAAATTGTATGTATTGATTAATGTGTGCATGGATGTAACATTTTTGCACAGGTATGAAAGGGCAAAGATCAACTTCCCGTATATGTGTAGTGATATGTGTAGTAAAGTCAAATGACTAGTAAAACTTTTGTGTCTGAATTTTAGTGAAATGTTTTAGTGAAAAGATCTTTGCTATGTTTGGGGCAATAAGTAGAAGCAGAGGCATTGTTTTGAGGCTGTTTGAACCCTGAAGAAATATTGTCTCTCTCTAGAGAATCT